>JANSTX010001121.1:0-22925 GCA_027564355.1 Penthetria funebris
AAAATTTATAAAAAATAATTTGATTTTTTAAAATTTTTAAATAAAAAAAAAAAAAAAAAAAAACAGAAAAGATGTTTATAATAATAACATTTCATAGTTTTATTATCAAGATGAGAATTATCTGGTTATGATGACTAGTGAGCCAAAAAATTTTAAAAATCTTGAGCCCAAAATTGGAGGTGGGGTTATAAAGGTATTCAAAATTATCATTAAATGTGAATATACAAATGTATAGTGTATGAAATTTGCAGAATTTTGACGATTGATGGATGTCTGTGTCTAAAACCTATTGAAGAGCATATTTGTTCTATTCAGTCTAAAACTTAGTCAGATATAATTGCACAAACGTTTGACATATTTCAGATTAATCAGACATTGATAGTAATAGTTAAATTGAATAGCCCATTAATATATTCTACATTTCCCTTCAAATATTTATTCATCTAAATTCTTGGCCTAAATATGCACCTGAAACGATATAAAAATGGTTTAAATTAATTTCATCACATTAAACAAATTGCAAGGATTCGCTTCTAGTGTTGTATTGTTGTATGTCTCTTTTGTACATACAACACAAAATATTAGAAAGGAAAACTTGCGCATGGAAGAATTCTTGTTAATTTTTTTTTTGTCATCTAAAAAAAACAAAGAGGGCAACCCTTGGCTTTAAAAAGAAAACAGGCACCGATTGTATTGAAATTTTGCACACATATAGTCCATGAATAACTGTTGGGCCACCTTTTTTCTTTTCCCGGATTTATTTTCCGGAGCCGAGATATTCGCGTTTGAAAATGGTCATTTTTTGCACTTTCAATTGTCCGTAAGTCCGTGAAAATTGAAGATATCTCTTCCAAGTTTTTATCACCATTTTCTAACACCATTTTTAAAATTTTGTAAAAAATGGGGAAATTATTAAAAGTTATTTTCAGAGTCATTTTAAAACCAAATTTAAAAATAGGAAGCCTACAATTTCCGGAATTTTCTTTATTGTTCTAAATAGGAAATGTATCAGTGTATATTGTAAAAATATAAAAGAAATAACTGTTTTAATATATATCTTTGAGATTCACTAATTTGAAAATAATACAATTTTGCAATTATTTAAAATATAAATTTTCCGGAGTTTCATACAAAATTTTTCAAATTCCAGCAAACGCATTTTTCCTGACAACCATTACTAACTATTGTTATATAACAGAAAATTCTATTTTCTAGCGTTGTGCAAGCTGTAGATCGTCAAAGTCGGCTCTGTACCATTTTCAAAAACACGGAATATTGACTGCCACCCGACCATTGTTCATCGTATTTGAAAATATGCGGAACAAACTTTGTGCACCTATATTGTGTCCATCCAGATTCCATATTGAAAATTCGCTACAGTGAAGGAATTTTTTTAAGGAAAATGTGCTCCAAATTTCACAGATCTCCTAAACCGAAAGTGTTAGAGACCCGAAATTTTAAATATTTGGGAAGCTCCAAAAGTTATGTAAGTCGACCACACAAACTTTTGTTCTATCTCGTCAAATACAAAAGTTGAATTTTCCGCAATTTCCCGGAATTGTACGATATTTTTTTATTAATTTGTTCAAAAAACTACTGAACTCAAAAATACTTTGTTTTCATGGGACACCCCTATAATTTCCAAGGAAATTCGTAAAAACTAATCATAATTTCATACAAAATCATTTTTCTTTTTTACTTTCTAATAACCGAATTTCTTTTTTCTTCCATTTGCAAAATTAAATATTTTTTATATATGGAAAAAAAATAATTAGCAATTTATTGGTAAAAATTGTGCAACAATTTAAGTAGTGCAGTTTTATTATTTGTTATTGAAATAGGACCGTGTGTGCTATTTCAATTGTTGTATAAACTGGTGTCAAGGACAATGAGCAAAGAATAAGGAGATGAAATATGAAAAAACAAACACACACACAAAATTACTTTTAAATTTATTGAATTTTTCCTTCAAATATTTATTCATCCAAATTCTTGGCCTAAATATGCACCTGAAACGATATAAAAATGGTTTAAATTAATTTCATTACATTAAACAAATTGCAAGGATTCGCTTCTAATGTTGTGTTGTTGTATGTCTCTTTTGTACGTACAACACAAAACACTAGAAAGGAAAACTTGCGTATGGAAGGATTCTTGTTGATTTTATTTTTGTCATCTAAAAAAATATAGTCCATAAATAACTGCTTGGTCACCTTTTTTCTTTTCCGGATTCATTTTCCGGAGCCGAGATATTCGTTTTTATTTAATATTATAATAACAAAATGTACAAGATTTGCTATTACAATGACATTTACATTCGTAATCCTTGTAACTCATCATCATCAGCATCTAAACTTAATTTATATTTTAAATTTTTTTTAGGAATGATAAATATCATCAAACGCATTCATTGGAATGATAAAGTTTCCACTAGGAAAACACCTACGTCACATTGATTGTAAACTAAATAAATTAAAAATAATATGAACATTTTTTAAATTTGTTGAAATTTAACAAAAAAAAACTATATCATATACTGGTTCAGGAAATCACATAGAGACTGGTTATACCTTTCAAAATAACCCAAAACTGTAACCAATAAATTTCATTATCTATATAATAATAACAGTCTATTATTATTAGTATCCAATAAATAATTATAGATTATGTTGCCCTTTTCTTATTATTCTTTTCCAATAGTTATGCTTCCAAACACGATATAATTACAGACACTTTGAAGATTTGAAAAATTAAAAAAATATGTTGTTTTTCGATAAATCGATTCATTTCAATGTTCACAAAAATTTCGGTCACTGTGATTTTCAAAACTATTTATATGAATATCGGAAAAATATCCAATAAAATATTATGGTCTTCTACCTATCAATAAAAAAAAAACCAATCAAAATTTGTAATAAAAAAAAATTTATATCATCATAAAACATTGTTGTATATCTAATTTAATATTACAAACGTAAATTTTTATCTAATTTATGTTTTTCTTTTTTTGTAAAAAAAAATCATAAAATATTTTCCTTTTTTTTTTGGTTTTTTTTCTACATTCTGAATAATTTAAAATTGCATTATAAAATACATTTTGAGGGTGCTATTCAAAATAAAGTTTAGTTTGCTCTTTTAAAAAAATATTTTTATATATACAATATTTGGGATCAATATTATATTGTTTATTGGTGACGACCTATATGTTCTCAGCCCACTAATGCTTGAGAAAATGATGATTATGATGTAAGGAAATAATATTCCATTCGTTTTGGGGCTACATGACATTTATATTGAGAACAAAATGAATTAATGAGTTGCAACAAATTTTCCATATTCCATAATTAAAAATGGAAGTGACATAATTTTGGTATATTTAAATTTCAAATTTGACTCATTTTATGTGTAGTTTGTAATATGTTCATATATCCTTCGTTGATTTCAATTCCCACCTACGATTAATTGAATTCAATAATTTTCAAACTTATCAATTACTTTAAATCTGGAATGTAACATTTTAACATTTATGTCTTTGGAATTGAATTTATTTATTTTTTAGGTCGCAAAAATAGCGATAAAATAAATATTGTTTTCAATTAAATATAACAATTGAAATCATTTGTTCATTTCAGTTCAATCCTTTTGTCTTAACAAGATAACTCTTTTCTAGTATTTCATAAGATATCCTACAATAAAATTGTATATTTTTTAGAATATAATCATCACATTTATTATTGATCATATTGTTAGATTACGAAAGGTAAGGTTGTTTGTTAATTTAAGAGAAATATAAATGGTAGATATATAAACAATAATAATGAGAATAAGAAATAATTGATAAAAGTAATTGTTATTTTAATAAATCACGATATTGCACAATAATTTTATATGAATTAATTTTGTCATTGAATAAACAAACCGAAAACCTTTCATTTGTTTGGGTGAAAAACAATAAAAAAAATCGTTATATATTGTTTTAAGACGAAAAAAAAAAACATTTTAAAAAACTATAATTCTCGAATTTATCTATAATTTAACCTTTGATATTTCTAAACATTTTAGCTTTAGGCCAATAAAACATTATTGTATTTAATCATATATTATATTATTAGTAGTTAATTAAAGATTTCTGTGTTTAAATTATTGATTGATGGTTTTTAAAATACATAATATTTTATTTGATTATAACTCCATTATAAAAATAATTTTTTATTATGTAAATTTTAAACCTGAGTCACCTATTTAAACTAAATATTTCTTGTTCTTATTTGATTTTATTTCTCAAAATGAAGTCTTAATTATGCATAAATTATTATTAAACTTTATGATAATTTAACAGACGACACAGTTGATGGATGGTGTAATCGAATTAAGATATTATAGTAACTCAATTCATATTGATCGCCATGTATTGTGTCACCGGTAACCCATGATTGTGGTACAAGAGGTTATCTAACGTGTTTTGTAACAGGTGGAAAATATTTCATCAACAAACTGGGTATTGTACAGTGTTTCATAAATACCCAACATACCTATAAATTGTACCTGAAATATATTATTGGAGATGATAGTATGCCAAGAGCAGTTATAATTTGAATATAGACATGTATATTGTTTGAATAATTACATATACGTCAACATAACTGAAAAGTCTAAATGTTAGTTATAAAATTGGAAAAATTAAACTTACACAGGTTATTCTATAACTTCGAATATATATTTAAATATTTGGAATCATATTCAACATTAAACAAAGTACGGTTGAATCAAGCGACATTTTAAAAGTTTCACATATTAATAATATAATCACTCAATGTAGATTTAGATGGTATGATCACGTATACAGTCATGTATACGGTCACTTGATGCGTAAATCTACTTGATTATCGCGGTAGTTTAAAATGATGGATAGATGGATAGTTAATTAGCTCTACAAATACCTGAGTTAATATGGATTTTATCCAATTACTTAAATTTTTATTATTAATATAAATTCAATAATTATTTGTTTGTAAAATTAGAAGATCTTAGATGTGCGTCACCATGCAACATTTCTAAATTCTATTTCAGGTATAAATAAAATATACCAGCATATTATTGCATTCCAATTTGTACACATACAAAATAATACATTTACTTGGAATTCGTTGTTAACCTGCTAAAATTGTGTCTATCCGCTGTAAAAATGTTAAAACATAGATCGACTTGAGATAAAATCCACAATCTTGATTTGTTTTTTTTTTTTTTTTTTCTGTAAATTTCACACAGGTTGTATAAAAAAATAAATGAAAATAATTTACGAAATTTTAAAACATATCAGTTAACGAGTTCTTTATTTTATAATATCTTATACAATCTTATGAAATTTTGCCGTATAAACAGATGAGATACCCGGACTCTTGAGATGATCTGCAAAGTTTACATTGAGCAAAGCATAACAAAAGAAAAAATGAATGAATTAAATATTTTAGAGTACCTCATTTATAAAAATTATTTTAAAACTTAATGTTCAATTATTATCATATATACATAAAGTATTTGAGTATATGCTAATAAATAATAACATTTTGTTTTTATGTATTTTTTAAAATTAAAAATAAGATGGTAAATTGAATAAATTTTGTTTTCATGTAAATTCATAATTTGAGGCGTTTTTTCTCATATATGAAATCAAAATTTTGTTCACCATAAACTTTACACTCGCTTATGGATTATTTTACCGTTTACCAAAAAAATATATATGAATGATAATAAATCAAGATGAGTGAAATTGCCTATAAAGTGAAAGCATCCTTTTTTCTTTGCTGGAATAAAATCTGGAAATTTTTTATGACCTCTCGGGAATCATAATTCAAAAGTTTTACGAATTTCATTAAATATGTTTATGTATCTATTTTAAAAGTTTATGCAAAAATCTGATGTTGTTTTCGGTATCGCATATCATTACGCATTTCAATATTTTGAAAAATGGTAATTATGCATGTATTTTTGATCGTTAAAAATGTGTGATAAATGTAATGACATTGTCATGAAAATAATTTAGTATATATAATATCACAATGGTTACAAATCATATTCATCAAAAACTTAATTTTAATGTCATCAGGGTACATTTAAATTCAACACGATGTTCTGTTGCTATTTTTAATACACGTGTAACTTCAAATAAGAAACATGTTGTTTGAGGACAAAAGATTTGAATAATTCGGAATAGTGGCGTGGAAATATTCAAAGCTATCAAAATTGCTGAGTATGTTTGTATATCAAGTTGACAAATTTCATGTTCCTGTTTCCAGTGGTACCACTAGAAGGCAAATATAGGTTGCGAATCTCTTGAATTAATCAATTAATTAATTAATTATTTAAATTCAGGTGTCCATTATGTTGCATGTAATTTTCGTTGATGAATTGCTCTTGAATTACCCCTAGTCATTTATTTACTAATCTCATTGTGAAATTGTTAATAAAAATTGTAATTTCTTTTACTTTTTTGCCGAAAATGGCAAAATTAAGTAGCTGCTGGCATAATCAAGTACTTCAGCTCGCTCTATTTCCAAGATGAATTATATATGGAATGTACATGCGGAATGTACCTATAATTCATTAATCGATTGCGTATTGTTTCGTTTAAAATTTCCGTAGTCCTCTATACAAAATCTTGAAATAAATAAAAAGAAACTAATCAAAAAAGTCATAAGGAATTTAAATTAAAACGTTAATTTAATGCTACCATGTATACATTGATGATATTTTATTCTTGCTGAATTCAAAACACAATTGCTTAGAATAACTACATATCATTCCATAAAAAAATGTGTTAATTATCTCCTTCGAATTTATTCTCCTGGAACACTCATCAATTCTTAACTATAAATCGTTATTGCAAATCATAGCTGTCAGAAATATTATAATTGAGAACATATTGCAGTTATTCGAGAAATTTAATTAAAAAAATAAAGTGTCTGCTGATAAAGCAACAGCAATTCAATTAATATTTTAGTTATTACAATAGAACAATATTTTATAGTTAGTATCTTTTATAGCAATTTTTCAGCAAAAATATATAGCCGCAATGAATTATAAATAGCTCAAAATATTCAAGAGAAACTCTTGAAAATTTGAAATGGCTTCATGGTATTCTTTTTAATGAATAATTGTTCTCATGTTGACATTTGAAAAAATCATTGCAATAAATGCTAAAAAACTATTTTTGAACCTTGAAGTGCATTAATGTAGAATGGTACGATGCTCAATGTATATTTTTGTTCACATCATTTTTGAAGACGCTTTACCTATCAATAATACGACTGTAATACATTTTTTTTTTTTTTGCTAGCATGTCAATTGTCATTTATTGGCACCAACCTCTCATTCATAAAATTGCCATGTGTTAAGCTTAAATAATATTTAAGCCAATAAATTGCTTTCTATAAAGTGTCTTATATTTACCATATTTAATTAGATTATCCAAGGTTAACATCGTATTTCGGTTCGTATATGAGACATTACAATGCCTTTTAATTTAGTAAATTTGAAAAACTATTGTACATCGTGATATTAAATATTATGTAATTAATGCAGTTTTTGTTAAGAAAATTAAGGTACTAATTTAACATAAAAAGAGATCAGCCAGTACCCCAGACAGTCTATTTAAATGGTAAGGCTGTGTTCTCATATTTTTTTATGACTTACCTGTAATATTTAGCTACAATTCATGTTTCAAGTTGAGATATAATTTATTTTAGGGTATTTGTCTGTGAATGTATTATACAAAGTATGAATATTAATGATGAGATAGTTGATTAGGTATTATTTTGGGCAATAAAATATTGATACCAAAAGCAAATAATATTAGTTTATAGTTTTGTAAAAATTATTTGTATTTGATCTGTTTAATAGGCAAGTGGTACATGCTGTCTAGAGTTCAGTTGGAAAAAGTTTGCGTATAAATTATAAAATCATGAATCACTGGTAGCTGGCAATTACAATATTTGTGCTTTAAATGCTAAAAGTGGAATTATTAATCACATAAACAAATTGTGTATTATTGATCATTATTATGATGTCGACACTTTTTAAAATTCAAAGAATATCTATCCAATCGATTAGTATTATTAGCGTAGTATTTATCATAAGACTCACATTAATTATTGTCTCATCGTAGTTTTAGTTATACATTTTATGTTCATTTATGATATTAAATTATGTTCCAGTATTGTTTCTATATTTAGTATAGGTTGTGGATTATAATAACCACATGCAATATATACCGGGTCGCTCAATTAAAATAGTTGAAACTATACATAATTTAATTCACAATATGATTAGAACTCATTATTTTAACAAAATAGAAATATTTATAACTTAATAATCCAATTACACTAAATTACAACATAAATTGAAATAAATGTAATTAGCTCGCGTTGACAAAGTAAAAACGCACAACAACAAAAGTGATTTCATGAAATAGATGGAAACAAAAAATATTTAAAGGAATAATTAGATTATTTTATAACCTTCGTGTAATATATAATTAATATATTATCAGATAATTACTTTGTTAACTATAATTATTTCAATTAAAATGGTATTTTTTTTTTTTTTTAAATGTATACAAAACTTGACATTATAATTTGAAGCCAATTTCCCATCATTATTATTCTTGACGAACATTGGACACCCTAAATAATTTTATTATTATATGCTTTTACCCAAAATGTATATTTAATAGTAATAATAATAATAATAATAATAATAAAAATAATGGTAATAAAGTATAGATGTATAAGGAAAAAAAAAAAAAAACGTTCAAATTAGGTAGAATGTTACTAAATAAACTCCTTAAATAAATAAAATAAAAATGCTTCTCTCATCTGTGAATTATAGTTTCATCATAAAAATCATTCGGAGTATATATTTTCCATTCATTCATAATAGGTTTTATGGTTTTATATACAATTTTTTAACAATCTTTTATAATTTTATGGATGTAAAATACGAAAAAAAAAAATCATCTACAGAAAAGCGTTGAATAATAAAAAAAAAAACAAAAAAACTAAACAGAATTGAATCGCGTGATTATCATATAATTTATTTTATTTCTAATTATTAAAAAGATACATCTTAGAATTTCATAAAATCTTCTGAACCCTAACTCTACAGGTATTATTACAAAACGTTTAAATTTTTTTTTTTTTTTTAATACTACTGCAATTAACAAGGTATATTATTCAATGTCGTCGTCCTATTATTATTAAACTCTTTCAATTTTGCTGATACACAAAAAATTACTTTCAATTTATATTACCTCATTTTCAAAGCGTCAAATCATAAATCAATACATAAATCACCCTCAATATATTCTCTCTATTCTATAGATATTCTTTTTCTTCTGATTTTTTTTTTCCTATATCTTACATTATTCTATAATAGCATCATATTGTAAGAAAAGGTAGTGGCTGCTATTAGTATTTGAAGGCAGTATATAGAGAAAATGTAAGCGTTCTGGTTATGAAAAGAAACCCAGTCAGCGAGAAAATGACGTAACCAATAAATTGACTTAAAAACATCTTTTACTAGCTTTTGGGTGGATTTTTAAAAACGTGTGCTTCCAGGCATTTTTCTGCGGATAGAATAATGATAAAATGTATACTGAAGTATACATAGGATACTATCATAGTAACATATACGATAAATGGAATGGATTGATATTTGGTTAAATGATAATAAAAAAAATAGCTTATTATAAAGGAAGAAAAAAAAAAAAACTAAAAACGATGTAATAAAATAAAATTAAATTGAACAAATAAAGTATATGAGGGGAAACTGAAATTGAATTATATGAACCTTAAAATTATTAAAAAATTAAATAGAAAATCTATATATTGATAATTAGTTTTTTAAAAGTTCCAAAATTGATTGACAGTCTTTAATAATCAGAAATATAGATTAATTAATTCATTATTTTTTTTCATTAATTATTTCACCGTGTTTCGTGATTTTAAAATTTACTTATTCGTTTGCGTCAAACAAGTTTTGACTGAGAAAATTCTAAGCACTTTAAGTTAAAAAAAAAAAAAATAATTATTAAATCTTTTGTAATATTTTATCTAAAATTTTTTATCTTAATGACCAAGAAAAGTAAATTGAAAAACAATTAAGTCATTAACATGTTAGTGTTTTTTTTTTTTTGTTTTTTTATTTTAAGTGTTAACTATCATGTCAATTTATCGTCTTAAGATACTGTATTTTCATCAGCTGTGCACTAAAATGGTATTATGGTACTGGTACTATGGTAAAATGGTGATCTAATCAGAATTTTGCAATTTTTTATTAACAAATTAATTTATCTACAACATACTCTTTGGAATGCTTTTCAAATTTATTAATACATTTTTTTAAAACAAATATGTACAAATATACAAATAAAGTGAACAGGATTGTGATTCTTTGAAAATTTGAAAAATCTTGCTGGATCGTACTGCAGAAAATTGGTTTTAAAAATAAAAATTCCAAAATTTTACCTTATTGGAAGTAATTAATTATGTAAAAATTAGTCGTATATATTTACATAAACAATACAGTCGTCGTAATATTTTATTTATATTATAACAATATTAATTGATTTACTCACCCTAAATACAGTTTGACAAAACTGCAGAATCTGTTATACTCGTCCCCTACTGCACTGACTGTATTATCTTTTGATAGAGAATTTTCCCATGGAATAGAATTTTCTAAACACAAAATTTTTATGCTCGGCTTGAGACTAATTTTACAAAATGTACAAATTTTTTCATAATTTCAATATTAACATAAATTAAAACATCAAAATCGTATATTTTTGTTTAACAAAATACACATAGTAACCTTAATTTTTTCGAAACTTTGCTTTGATGAAATTATTTACAAAAAAAAACCAGAAAATTTGATTACATTGGTAAATTCCTGTTAAAATTCAGTTAATAAACAACAAAATCCATTGTGGTAATCACGATGAAGATCAGTGGTTATTTTGATTATAAGAAGTAGGACGAGCAGGGGTTGCTTTTTAATTACCCGTAAGACCGCGACATACGCTTTAATCAATAATTCAAGAGTAAATTGAGAACCACTAACCACTATTATATCAGATTGTTGGAAAATCAAATTACCATATTCAATTATTCAAGGAACTTTAAAGGACCAATTACATATGGTGATTGTACCAATCATATATTAAAGCATTGTGAAATGCAGCAAAAAAAAAAAAATACAAAACAATAAATAAGTCGCGCTCTTCGATCATATAATACAAATTCAAATATTTTTAAATTCCCTATATTCAATACTGGGTGTTAAACCCATGATTAAATGAAAAAATTGTATTCACGTACATATTATAAATATATAATTACTAAATAGGGGTTAAAAAGAATCTTACCCATATTTTATTTGTAAAATTTGTAAATGACTTGCATTAACTTATATTTTAAATAATTACAATCAAAACAGCATACATTTTAAACAATATATTTAAGATGATTTTAACGAATTTAACGTTTAAAGCTCCCTTTTCTGGATCAAATTTTTAATTTGCATTACAAAAGATACTATAAGAGTGGCTCTTTTTTTAACTTTATATGCAAATAAATTTTCCATCACATATTAAGTACTTGTAATGAAATTTGAAATGGTTGATAAACGCAAGAACAAAAATATCTTGCATTGTAGATTATAGTTCGTGCATTAAATAGTAAGTATTTCATATAACTATGTAACGCAGCAGAAAATAATTCTAAGCAGATCCCATTAAAATATGAAGAACAACAAATATGAAAAATGTTAAAAATAATTATTAAAAGCATCATTGTACTGTTTAATTGCTGCCAGGAACACATTAAATAATAGATCAACTATTTCATCGTCATCGTCTCGATCTTTACTCCACATGAACTATTATTTATTTGAAGATAAATAATAAGATATGATAATTAAGAGGTGAATATAGTGTACATTTCAGTCTACTCTTATGTAGAAAAAAAAAATTGATCGATGATTCCCAAAACCTTATATTTTTTCATAGTATTTCTGATAGGTGTAAGTACTCTTGTCAATTTATTCAAAATTGATTCATTGTTGGTATCCGACGATGTCATAAGATATGGTAGGTAGTACGTGAGGGTTGTATAACTGCAACTTTCAATCACATTCTTTATAAATTATTTATTAATGCTATTAAATATATTAAATACAAAAAAGAAGAAATCAAAAGTGTTTATTTATCTTAGGAAATCTAACAACCTTAATAGAAAAAGACACGAATTATTATAATTTAGACACCATAATATCACTAATCTATAAAATCTATTATATATTTGTATCTATAATAATTTCCCTTTACATATAAATTGCAATTTTGATGTAACCGAACTCACGAAAAGAAAGTCAAAACGTTTAAAAAAAAATAATGTACTTTGTAATTTTTATTTAATTTTTTCTGAATAAAAAAAAAAAATGGTCCTATTTTTTTCCAATCATTTATTTTCGATCACGAATTTTTATCTTTTATACAATTTTAGTCTTAGCTAAATAGTTTAAAATTTAAATAAAAAATAAAAATAATTTGTAAATGCACTTTAAATAATACGTATGTTGAGTGCTGTATAATGGAAAGTTTACTGAAAAGTTTTAAAATCGAATTAACATAAAATTATATAATTATAAGTTCAAAAATCTTGTTGAGTATCACGTCAAAACTTAATATTATATTCACCTATAAAATTTTGTAAATTATTTGTAATGAATTTAAATTATTTGTAAAATACAAATTAGTATACATTGTGACATCATAGTTAAAACAAAAGTTTTAACTGAAATTAAAGCTGTCATTGTTCTCAGAATGCAAATGGTCTTTCGTGTAAGGAAACATAAAGAAATTTGACAACGTAATCGAATTATCGATGGCACCATGCAAAAATGAAGATGAGTTGAATAACTCATTAATCCGTCAGAATATTGGATCAATTTTCATTATCCGGATAGCATTTGCATTTTTCATTAAAGTAGTACATTAATACCAAGCTTCAGAGAAGAAAAATGGCATATTGACCTAATATTACAAACCTATGATAATAATTGTACATCAATTGCATAGGAATGCATAAGAATAGCAAACAAATTACAATATGACTATTAATTTGATCAAAATTAAAAAAAAAAGGAAACGATCAAATACAATTCAAAAATATCTACTTATTTTGGTAACGTATTTCGAAAGTGACACTAAACACACTTGCATCTCATATTTCATTACTGGATTGAATTAGATGTTTTGCTCCAAATGTTAGGCTTCTCTCATATTACATCAATTGTAACTTTTTGTAGTCTGACTTCAAAACGCATAGATATTTATTTCATAGGTACATACATTTCATCAATTGTTACATATTTTATTCAACCCTTAAATTGTGATATCCTCAACCAAATATTAGTTTGCAATATGCAATACTGTTTGATTTGTTGTAACATTTGGAATTGGTTGACAACACCAAAGTTGCTTTGCCTTTCTATTTTTCAAATTATAATAGATAATATGCGGTGACAAAACTTGATGTTAGTTGCTTAGTTCTTATATAATGTTACTTATAATTTTGTGTTGTACACATTGAGATTATAGATGGAAATGTTTCATAATTTGAACAAACTGTCTAACAGATAATTTGAACAAACTGTTTGACATACTTAACAATATTGCCATCGACATTCAATTGAACTATTCAACTATAAGGCAAGAATGTATGATGTATTCACATGATCAATGTAAGATCTAACTTTTGAATGGTAAAATTGAATAAAAACGTAATGTTATGATCAGAAATCACTTATGTAGCAATTTAAATGTTTTTAATGTTTCTAAACAAATATTAGTTGAATTTTATTAATCTTTTTGACAGTTTTATCTTGTGTATTAAGAAATAATTTGCTGACATAATAACAATGCATACGTTTTAATGTTTAAGTGCATATTAAAAGTGAATTATTATAAATAGGCTGATTGTTAAGTGCTTAAAAAGATAATCCGCTACATAAAAACCAATTAAAAATAATTGGTCATCAACGTTTGTCTCAAATTGCTGATCATTTTCATGTAAATATAATTCAAGATTATATAATTTCATTTAATAATATGATTCTTACCTTTATTTTTATAGAATTTCCTATCCATAAAATTAACTTTCCACCTGTAAATTAGATTTAATTTTTTTTTTTAAATGAAAACACAATAAATTTCAATTATTCATACTGACTGGTTTTATTTATATATATATACATATTTATATATATATATATATTGAATGCGTAAAAATAAACAAATTAACAATATTTACATAATTTTTTTCCTATGTCATATATTTACAATAATTTTAATTTAAAAAAAAAAAAAAATTCTATGCAGTCAAAATTATATATTATTTAGCTTTTAAAGCCAATAAAATACGAGATTATAATAATAAATTAAATTAATTTAATCGATATTTCTATTTCAATGAATATTTTTTCAATAAAATTTGTATTTTTTTTTTTCTGTATTCTGAGGGATTAGTACACATTTTAAAATTTATTTTGCGTTCACATTTTTAATATTTTCTAATTTTTTGGAAATATTTTAAATAATAATAAATTGAATGTTCAAAAAAATATTAATTATTAATTTCACATTTTATTGTTAAAATTTATAATGAAATAATCTTTTAATCTCCTCATCTGTTTTTGATTATTTAATAAACACTGTCAAATTATCATTAATTTTATTGTTATCTTCTTTATTACCTTCTTAAGGATTGTATATTGGTTATAGTAGGCAGTGAATATATATATATACATATATATAGTCCTTTAAATTTTATGATATTACAAAGCAAAATAATTTATTGTTATAACATAATTATGTCGATATTAAACAATTAGTTAGCTCATTTGAATAATAACTTAAAATAAATAATAAAATACTTTATGTACAATAAATCAATGGAAATTTCTTAGGTGTTTTAAAAGTTTTTGAAATTTAGCTAAAAATTTTTATATAAAAATTAAATTACATCTCTACTGTATTTACTATCATCAATGCAATGCTACATGTAATAAATATTAATGTAATAAATCTACTGTGCAATTAACTTATAGAGTTTCATTTGAAATTTATATGAATGGAATAGTTTTTTGCAAATTGTTTTTTTTTTTTTCTTGACTATTGCAAGAAAATGCATAGTTGCAATTTCTATTTACACATGATAAATCCTAAGTACCTTATTATTATTCAACAGACAGTGAAAACAGAAATAAAAATTAAATGCTAATAATAATAATAATAATAATAATAATTATAATAATAATTATAATGTTAATATTAATATAAATTGAATCTTTGCATCTTCATAGATTTTGCGAATTGATGAAAATCAACCTCATTGCTTTAATGTCGTTAATGTACACAAATAAGCACTTTAAAGAATTTATCTCCGCTACCAAACATAAAGAAATAAACTTCATTAGACATTAACTAATTTTTCTTGTTTGTTGTCACACATATAATTTTATAATTAATATTCATAGTAAATATTTTAAAAGGTGATAAATTTCTAACTACATTTTTTAATACATAATTGTATATAAAATGCATATAGTTGTAGTATAGTTACAAATATATTTTATTTTATAAAATATTAGTTTTTAATTTATTTTTAATGGTCACAATTGAAATATTTCTATAATTTAATAAAATGATTATTTTTAACTTAAATCTAGAAAATAGAAGAAAAAATCGATTATTTAAAAATATTAAAACATTATTTGTGAATTACAATTTATTGGAACAATATATCTTCTGCTCTGCTAAACAAAATTTAAATTTTACAAATTAATTATGGAAATAATTATGTTGAAAGCTTGATTTTATTTCTTTCCAAGATTTACCTTATTTATAAAACATAAGCCGTAATGATTTCAAAACTAAACAACAGTAATATATTCCGGTATGCCGTTAGCGACAATTTGTTACATGACTGTATTCATAAACAAATTATAGTATACTAGAACGTCTTGAACATCCTACACAAATTCTAGTTGTTATATGTCACCTTTCAAGTTTCACAGCCATATTCAATTGTACCGATAAACAATTTGATTTAAAAATGCACAACTTTAGATATTTTGAAATTTGTGAGGACTGTCAGACACCATTGAGCATACTAACAATTTGCCGAGTTTTTTTTTTATATACAGAACCTTAGATCTATTTCAGCACCATCATTAAGTGTGAAAAAAAATATCAATTGATTAGAATTAATTTGATTTTTTAATATTGAATTCTTCTGTGCTACATTAACCGTATAACAAAGATACTGACAAATGTGCTGTAAAAATTAAAGTTATTATTTTGAAACCAAGTACGTCATATTTTTTTTTCAATTTAGCAAACGTAATTACTACAGTTTATAATAGTTTATTATGAATATTTCTGTTAAAAAAATTCGTATTCTTTGATTCTCATATATTATGGTCGATATATAGAAAAAATATTAAAAAAGATTAAAATTACCAATCTAAAAATACACTAAGTGTGAAGAGAACACATTAGAAAGTTATGTTCTAAAAATGAGTTTGTCGTATCAACTCGTGTGTTATTTTAATATTAATATTAATATTGACATTAATATTAATATTAATAATTATATTAATATTTATATTCATATAAATATTAATATTAACATTAGCATTAATATTGATATGCATATTCGAATCACACTTAATTCATAACATTAATTTTAAATAAGCTTTTATGAAAATTGAAAGAAAATGAGTATATATTTATTTACTTCCCCTTTACCATATGTTGATCAGAGTGATTATAAGAGATACCAATACTATTTTTGCGGCGGCCATTATTATTTTAAACTTACTTCTCCTTTTTATTTTGCAAAACCCATGAAGAGAGGGGAAGTAGATAAATTTATTATCATTCAAATTCAATTTTTTGTGTATTAAAAGTTAAAAAAAATAATGGCCACCGTGAAAATCGTATTCTCTTACAATCTCTCTGTTCATCATATGGGAAAGGGGAAGTAAATAAATATATGAGTTTAAATTTATTTACTTCCCCTTTTACTTCTATTTTCATAAAACCGAATATAATTTATTAATATTAATATTAATATTAATATTAATATCAATATTATTAAAATGCACTCAACTGAAATATTCAAATGTATAACTATAATCATTTTTCAGTTGGCAAATTTTGAAGTGGCAAATTAACCAAGTAATGTCGCTTTATGCGCCCTCGACGCGTAAGGGTTCTGCAGTTGAAGTATATTTATTTACATAGAGACTAAACCAGTATTTGTAGGAGTTATTTGATAGCAATGAGTATGATCTGTCATTTTTCTCTGTTAACAAATAAAATTCTAATTTTTCAAGACAGAAAAGCTTTTCTCGAATTAACAATACAAAATGTAACTAAAATAAGTTTCTAAACCCCAAATATATAGTATATCCTCGCATTTGACTGCGTGAAACAAACGTGTCGAAAATAAATGTTTGATGTTAACTATTGCATTTGAACTACGTCCGATTATATAAAAGTGGTATCTATGAATTATGTATTCTCAATTGAACAAATGTGAATGCCGAACCAGAAATTTTATGTAAATAATTTTATTTTTTATTGAATATTGCCACTGCCATTATTGTTTGTTACAGTAAAAGGTAAAACAAAAAAAAAAAAAAAATGTATAATATGTAAAACACTGAAATAATTCAGATAATTAAATTGTACCTCTAGTTATTCATGTTCTTTTACCTTTAGGTACTATTATCTGTAAATTAAAGGGTTAATGCTAATAAATTTGTAGGCTGTAAGAATTATGTATATTATTCTTTTGGAATATTTAATATAGGATGAAATGGTTAAGGGCGTTGTTTTGAGTGTTCCATTTAAATTAAATTTTGAACATTTATTTGCATAAATTTCTGGTTAACATATTTTTTTTTTTTCTTCTTTCATTATATTTTTTATTTTTATTTTTATTTTATTTTTTTTATTCATTCGCATGTACTCTTCTTGTTAGCAGCTATTCTAAATTTAATATGTAAACTTGTTTATTATACTCTGTGTCAAGAGTGGAATATATTATACGAAAGGGTTATTATTAAATAGACCAACGTATTTAAATTTAAATTGTATATAAATTAATAATTAACGAAAAAATAAAAAAATCATAGAAAAAAGATAAATTTAATTTATTATTTTTTTGTAAATAATAATTTATTCATTAATTTTAAGTGTATTTCGAAAAGAAATAAAGAAAAAAAATTCCTTTCAGTTATATAAATGTGCAAATAGAAGAAGAACATTACATTCCACTCTATTTATCGAAATTGTTATATATTAATTAGTATTCATAAAATTTAAAAACACTTGAAAAAAAAAAACTAAGTAATATAAATTAAACAAAATGTATAATATGTCGTTCCCGCATTATAAAATTTAAATAAAATTATTGTTTTTCTTAAATTGTTCACACAATTCACAACATTAGAACAATATAATGAATTGATGCGCTTGAAATTAGTTTTCCTTTTGTTTTTTGTTTTTTTTTTTCAAAACTATTTTATACGTAAATTAAATCTAATGTTAGATTAGCGCCATTATATAGTTGAAAGTATGATTTAAACGTTTTAGAAAATTATTTAAATTATGATTAATGAATTTAATTTAAGTCAAGCGGTATATACAAATTGCTGATTTACTCTGTATAGTGTTGAACAGAATTGTGGGTGATAAATGTGGGACCAACGACTATAACATCTACGGAATTCAACCAATTTTCGTCACAATGAGTTGTCAATGGTAAGTCAATTACAAATTGTGTCAATTTCTGGATAAAAAGAGGATTTCGATAAGGTTGGAAAATACATTACATCAACATACCACATGTAACTGTAGTTTTATGTAAATATGTTAAACTGAATAGATATAGTTTATTCCATATTTCTTACAGCTTGAAATTGCAATTTATAGTTATTTCGGATAACATATTAACATTTTATGAATATTAGAAACACCATAAATTGGATTTCCAACGACAATAGTACATATTTATCATAATACATAAAGAACAACAATTCAAAGATGAACGCGAAATATGTTTTGTATGCGGTTTATATATGTATTTAATTTTAAATTGCTAGAATACCATAGTTTTGGATCACTCTCACTTTATGCTGCCTACAAAAAAAGTATCTTTTTATATCACCATGTTGAGATGCATAGAACACTTTGAGCATATACGTATTAATCATTGAAAATCACCCATTTTCTCTGTTTCCCATCTCTTCTGGTAAACATCTAGTAAATCTAAGCTTAAGTGATAGTAAATAATTAGATTACCATCATTATCTATTACTTTCAGAACTAAAGAAGGTATAACAAAAATTTTGTCAATAACGATTTTGTATCCCAGATTGGAACAACGATTTCGTATTATATTTCAAATTGAAATGTCATTTGAAAAGTTGAACTATAGAGACTCAAAAGAATTGCAGAAAGACATGATAAATTAATTATAAGCGATAAACTACGAGAAGCAAATTCGTACTAATAATTACAATAATACGGAATTTCAATAAACAAACAAAAAATCATGCATATCAGTACAAGTTTTCATATTGTAATATTAAGTAAAATTACCTATGACAAAAATGTCTGTACCTGTGGGACATTATAGAGCATAGGTTATTTTTAATCATCAATGTCATCAAAAGTAATATAAATTTAATTAGTATTTACTTATTTTTGTAGGTAAATACTTAATAATTTACTCTGAATAACAACTTATAAATTACATTGATAAATATTTAAGTGTATTTATGGTAATACAATTTATTACTCATGATCATGACTCATGATGTTTTCAAATAAAATATGTTTAGGTTGTATTTTATTACTTTATTTAATAAAAAAAAATATTAAATATAAACACAGGTCAATATCTATTTCAAAATAATTCTATTATTTATTAAATAATAATTAGGCAATGCAGACTTTTTATTATACTCTGACCGGTACTTCTTTTAATTTTAATGCACAAATTAATTATGTTATTAGATTTCATAAGATTATGGTATGGAGAAAAATGAAGATACTAAGATTGAAATCAAGGCGACATTTTAATATTGATATGCCGTTTCCTAGATAAATATAATATCAACAAAAATTTGCATTAGTTTCTAATATACGGTAAAACATAGCTGAACGGTTAAATATTTGAATAATTGTGCATAGTGGTGTGTAAATTTATTTTTGAGATCATAAAATCGACATTTATTATGTGGGAATTGATAAATGCAGGTTGAGCTAAAAATGTTTTTAAGCCTGCTTATTATTTATTTCCATTATTAGCTACGAATATTACAGATGAATTATATTTCATTTGTTTGAAGTATTAAATAAATTTTGAACTCAATGTGAATGATTAATCATTTTCAGAATTAGAGACTGAATGTAATTTCCAAATTAGCATTAATTAAAAAATTGTTTGAATTGAATATATTTTGGAAAACTTCAATTGGTATGTTGCTTCCTCCTAATTTTCAATAAAAATATTTATTATATTTTTTAATATTTACAAACTTGTTTGGTAAATTTATTGAAAAAAAAAAAACGTATCCAACTTTTAATATTAATCCAGAAAACATCTGCCCGATAATTTCTATGTCAGTAACACGAGTTTTTCATAAAAATGTATTTTTTTAATTAATAATTTTTCCAGAAATTACTCTAATAACAGTTTCAATTATTTAAAACCGAAATTTACAGTAAGTTTATTTATTTTTTTTTTATATTCATGAGTTCAGTTGCAAATGCAAGTTAAATTACTTAATTATTATGACATGCAATAATAAAATTACAATAATTTGCTCATTATTTCTAAATTGTTTTATTAAATTAATTATTTATTATTCACTTGTAAATTGTAGTTGTTCAAGTTTGCTGAACTTTCTTTAAGTTCAATTATGACTCTTATTTTAAAGGGAATTATTTTATTAACGATATGGTTTTCAGTTAAAACGATGATTTTTTTTTTTATCATTAGACTCAATGATAATTGAAATAATAGATTTTCAAGCAGATACTTAATAATTATTAGAATTATATAACTTAATTGACTTGATTAAATTTTAAAGTGAGCTGGAACCTGGAAGAAACTTAGAACAATAGTTTACCTTGTTGTTCTAAAATGAATTATAAATAAGAAAATAATTGTATATCAATTAATTATGATATTCAGAAATTAACATACATTTAATAGGCATTATCATGTGACTATTAAACCAAAAGATGAACCATTATCATATTAATCTGAATATCTAAAGGGTATACATTAAGTGAAAATCAAATATATTTGCATTTTGCCGAAAAATACAATTTATTGCAATAGAAAGAAGTGGTGACGGGAAAATTTGACTAATACCTTCATTTTTTCGAACTATATTTATATGTTTGTCTGTTCGCATTACCACCGGCATCACAATTATTGTATATGCCACTTTTATGGCGTATGATCGTTGTCAAAAATATTTGTATTATACTTTATTGTTTGTAAACTCTTTGTACAAATATCTCAATAATAAAAACTAGGTAACTCCGGATTTACACACCATACTCCACCAAATTATTCTATTATATAACCGATTAACTACATGTTTCACTTTATATTAGAGACAAGTAAATTTTCTCGATTGACATTTAATATTACATGTGTACATGAAAAGCTTAACAAAAAATTGAGAGACCACCACCTCAAAGGATAACTGAAGGATTTATAAATAATATTTGTCAATTATAATTGTATTCCTTGGCTCCCATGAACACAAAACTTTGAGTTCTTTGAATCAATTTACTTATTATTAATTTTGCACAATTTATTTTAAAGTTATATTTAAGTTAATTTTTAATAAATAATTATCATAGTTATACAGAATTAATTCAATGTTAAAAATATATAATATAATTATTTTAAAAAAATATGAAATATTTCAATATTGCGACTTGAAAAACAAACAAAAAAAAAAAAACAAAAATTTTAAAAATATATTATGTATACATAATTTTAACATACCGCAACTAATCCACAACAATACGATGTTATTCCCTACGAAAAAATTTGGATAGTTCCATTCGATGACGAATCAATTAACATGAAGCTACATACAGCCAATTATTGTAATTACAAATTATTACATACAATCTGTTGACTCCAACATCTTATAATTTTCCATCAATTTTATCACATTTATTTGCTGATAATCTTAAATATGTCTTCACAACACTTTAGTGTTGCTGTTCATATTTCTTTATAATTTATAATTTAATTTAAAATTTACTTTATTATTATTATTATTATTATTATTATATAAAAGGCCATTGTATGTTTTTATAGTATTAAATTGTTCGTTTTTACCTTTACTATTATTTTTTTTCTTTAATTTAATTTTTAACATGGTAAATAAGAAGTATCTTCTAGCTTTACACAATAATGTTTTGAAAATATTTACATGACAAGAGATTTTTTCATTTTTATTGTATATATTTTTAGTTTTTAAAGAAAACCTCTTTTCAACTAAGATATACAAGCATTTTATTTATGTACATAAGTTTACGTTTAAAAAATAAAAAAAAAATGGTTTTTAAAGAATATTTATTTGTTTATATTTCTGTTAAATATTGTTTTGAGTGTTTTTTTTTTTATATTATTGTACTGATGATGATCAATTATGTTTTATTATATTAACATATAATAAGTGTATATAGACTTTAAGCATAATAATTGATAAGTAATGATAGAATTAAAACAATAAAATAAATGATAAAAATTATAATATTT
>JANSTX010001132.1:0-13495 GCA_027564355.1 Penthetria funebris
AATTGATTTACTATAGTGATTTACAATGCCAATGTTTTCTTCTTTTTTCGTTAGGTCGTAGAACTTCTGCAGTAACATATCGGAAACTAATGAGAATTGGTATGTTATCTTCCGCTAGTTTGCATCTTATTGGTTCTTTGGCTATAACAAATGATTTTATTTTCTCCCCACTTCATGGTTTAATGTAGTATTTTGCATGGATATTACCTTGTCTTTGTCCAACAGCTTCATATGTTGTGTTATTACTATGTTCTTTTAACTTGCACCATGCCTCATCGTTGGTGGAAAGTTAGATTAACAAAATAATTTTTTTCATTATCAAATATAAAAAAAGAATACTCACTTGGTTCATTGATGAACAACCAGATGAGGCACAGACCTTTTTATATATTTGAAGTATTAATATGAAAATAGATGGTTGTGTTGAAATAGTTGTCAAATACTGTGTACAAATATTTATGTATGTGTTGAACTAGACACTGCTGAAACTTGAAAGGGTGCCAAATAATCTTAGACACATATTTAAAATATTATGAACAAATACAATGAGAATTTGTGGGGACTAAAACATAGTATATATAGTTTTGAGGGAAACCAACTGTTTCGTTCTAAGGAAAGCCTACTATATATACACAACTTATTCAGTCAACATGAATCCCTATTACGGATTATATATATTTATGAAATGATGTTTCCTCTTTTTATCTATACATAAAGGCAACTGTAAATAAGAGTTTTTGTTTTTGTCTATTACTAATTCAAAAATAAATTTCTACCGGAAAAAAGTATATTCACCTGACCGGAAATATCAATGTAATTGCATCCCTCTATTAATTATGTTATTCGATATAAACAAATATTAGTTTTTTTTTTCCTAAATTAATATACTTTTTTTATCAAACAAAACTGTTATTGTTGTTAATTTTAAATGCAGTTGAATTGCTAAAATATAAATTTTTTCTCGTAAACTCAAATACATATAAAATTGCAATTAGGTTCCTTCATTCTAGGAATACACGTAATTACTAGCACTTATATCAAGGATGCAAATGAGAATAGATTCTCAAAACTTTACGATGTATTGGAAAAAATGACGTGAAATTTAGACCAAAAGATTGGAAACATTTAGAAGATTCACCTAGATCGCAAGATACCCTGATAATTTTCAGAAGAATTATATTAAAAGACGTTGTCCTAGTCCAATCTTTTGCTAAATCAAAACTTTTCTCTAATATGACTTTATGAGTATATGTCACCTCTTTACATTCGAGTAAATTTGATATATTTAGTATTATCTAATAATTTACGTCTCAAGGGTGCACAGAGTAGAATTATGATGTTGCTAATATGCATGCCACATCAAATTTAATTAATAACTAACGACACCAATATTTTAATCTCGACCCCAGGCCATGAATGACATATATTGTGATCAAATTACCAGTAACGTAGTAGATGAGTAGCTTCGATGATTATCGACCATTACATTTGCCACTCTATTGAATATATAGTACAAATTATCGATCTCTGCATTCAATTCATTGCATACCATTCCACGGATACCAGCCTTCTTAATGACGGTTCGACACGTTATTTTTGGATGACCGGGTCTTCTAACACCCTACATATGTTGCAATATCATCGACCGGTCGCCTTATTGTATGGCCAATCCAATTCTAGTTTCTTCGGATAGCATGTTCATCACCTTCAGATCTGTATTTGACCAGAAAATTTTTAGTATGCGTCTGAGACATCTATTGATGAAAATTTTAATATGTGACTCGTTGTTAATTGTCTCCTTCCAAGTTTCGCAGCCATACAATAGTGTCGATAAACAATTTGTTTTAAAAATGTGCAAATTTCCGATTTTTTAAAATTAACATCTGTTTCTGCACCACCATCAATTGTTAAGAAACTGCCTAAATATTGGAAGTTCTCAATTTAAATCTATTACCTCTCCGCTGACCACAAGTGAACCATGCGGTTCAGTGTTTACTATGGCCATAACCCAATTCAAGACGAGCAATAACAATAGCGGGGCGACTGTATACATCACTGTTTTACATCCGAATGTACATAGAAAATATCACCAAGCCTTCCACGATGCAAAACTCTACGTTGTGAATCACGGTATAGACCGCATTTCATATTCATCAGTTTCGACAGTATTCCATAACATTTCTAGAATTTGTCATTCAAGTTCATTTTCAACTTTTCTTACCACCCTTTAGGTGTTTTATTGCATATATGATATCACCACACTTTGGAGAGGACTGGTATCTAATAATTTTGCATTGTTCTAGATTGGCCATGAATATGATCAAATTACTGATCATATTACAAACGGTTGTTGGGCACAGTGCAATATTAACAAAGTCGTTTCCCCATTAATGTGCTACATGGAAAATATTATCATCTGTCTGTCAATATTTATTGTCGGTTAATATACTCTGCTTTGTTGTTGCATGAATATAAAAATGTTTCAAGTCTACTTTCTAAGCGTAATTACTACTTTCTAAGTGATGCATTATATGCAAAAAAAAAAAAAAAAAAAAACAATAAAAAAAACCACTTAAAAAACACGACTTTACGTATCGCAATCAGAGAATTTTCGACACTGAATGATGAAATCTTACATTGTACATGTAAAATTCTAAAATTCTAAATTTAGTAGAATGGCAGAATTGCACACTGATTATATGAGACGTAATACTCGTAATTATATTATTAGTAGAATTTGATGCATTTGTGGCTTTTTGAAAATATTTATTGTGGCACAGCGGCTACGTATGGATTCTTTCTTTTCTGCTAATGTTTAGATTTAAGCTGTTTAAAACAATTTCTATATCAGTTTTATAATCTAGAGTCAAAACTGCCTCAAAATGCGTAACTTTTCAATTCTTTCGATTTATTTTTAAAACAACTTTGAAAACGTTCTTCATCAGTCATATGAACCAGCGATATTGCACAGTAAATTAAGCAAAATCTAGAAATCATATTGCTAAGCATTTTTTAAAAATATAAACTGATGTACTTATAATATGGGAATAAGCTGAGCGATATAATTGATTTGGTTACAATAACTTCACATATGTACATATAAAATACCAAATTGTTTTCTTGACAATTGTATTTTTTGGACCAATCCCTCTTTAAAATTTATTTTAAAATTTTTAAATGGAGATGAGTATTTTATTTGGAATAATTTTGTCTGATTGCTTTGTACATAAATACTCGAATAATTTTAAATGTAAATGTACCTTTGTAAATTTGTAAACAATTGTTTAATTCTTGGAACAATTTTTTTTTAAATATTTTTCTTTTTTTAATTTCCGTCTGAGGTGTGCCGATAAAGTTAACATATAGCATATAATAATATGTGATAAATGCATTTATATTGATTATTTGTGTAATACTTTTTTCATTTTTTTTTTGAAACGCATCAAAATTTAATTCAAAAAAGTTAATTACGAAAACATGAAAAATAGACGTTGTAATACTTTCCATTAAAATTTACATAATAATTAGATATTTATAAAAGTGTTGTAGTCATATGAGTATATACTTAAATGTATCATTGTTATTATCATCATTTTTACCTGATGCACTATATAATTATAAATTTTATACAAAGTGCATACTTCTTTCAATGATGATAGCACTTAAGTTTATGTTAAAAAATCTTCAATAACCTACTCGCGTACCTAATTCCAAGTGTATACATTACATAATTAAATGCCCATTGACTATGATCATATTTAATTCATAAATTGTAAGTGTCTAAATAGTTATGTATTTAATAATATATATAATAAAGTGATAGAATACGACAAAAAAACATTATAAAATGCAAATTATTTTGCAATATGTGCAAGTTGAAGTTGAAAAATGTGTTATAATAATACTGTATATTAAGACTTTATATGATTTTAATATGTACAATAATCATAAAATTTTTCAAAACCATAGATAATATGATAATTTAATGATTTATCGGTGATGTAATTATCATGTCAAACTTCACTTTGCGTGCCAGTATAGCGAATTAACGAACAACCGTCATTATTGACAATTTCTCACTCCACATCTTATACAACTAAACATCTACGAATTATATCTATCAAAGTGAAGAATTTCAAATCGATTGACTAGAACCTATTTATACCATATGTGATTGATGGTATTCCGTATAGCCTTCAATAATTGTCCATTTAATAACTGGATCAATAATGTCGGAAGTTTGCAATTTATACAGAATAGACTGTATTCAATGTATTTTTTTTTTTTTTGCGATTCAACGATGTGATGATTTTTTCATATATACGATAACGTTTTGGCGAAATTATATTGGAATAAATTGAGAACGCTTGTAGGCATTAAAACGAAATTTTTGGATACATAATTTTATGACAAGTCAAGAGTTAATACGTATATAGACTTGTGACAGTTCGCTTTACCAGTTGAAGAAAATTAGTTTTTTATTGCGTGAAATGCTATTTATATATTATTTCGCTTATTAAATTTTTTTCTAAAATTTTGACTAACGAATCGACAAATAAACTTTCCAGTCTTGTTTTCAAAAATTTGAAACCAAAAATTTCTTCTTGTTCAGATTTGAATCCCGATCTACACTATGACATTCTATAGCTCAAGTTGTTAAATTATCACGGCGATGGTTTGTCATTGGTTATTTGTTCGTTGGCCGTTTTCATAGTGAACCTTTTTATTTCCAAATTGTTAAAATAATTTGAGTTATAAAATGTTAAATTTGGGAAATGACTTAAAGTACCATATTGTCTCAAAATGAGGATTAAGCCATTTAACTATTAAATTTATTTTCAATTCAAAAGATACATAATTATGTATAGGATAGGATTTATAATTTATTCAATTTTAAATATATAATTTCTTTGCTTTTATTTTAATTACTGTGTAGGAACATTAATCCGAAAAAGGACTAATGAACATGTTTTAACCTATATACAAATAATTTTTTGTTCCATTATATACAGTTGTATGGCAAATGACGATACGAGTATACTATCTATATAAATACTGCAACCTTTTCAAATGAAATATTTAGAATTATACTTGTCTTGCATTTAAATTCAACTTATAAGGGTATTTAGTAGACATTTTCTGGTTCATATTAATAATATATAATACTAACATATTACAATGGTTCTTTTCCATTCATTATACAATGCGAGTATTATTTAATGTGGGGAGTTACATATATTTTAGTACTAGGACTATTAAATTATACAATGCCTTACTTTTTATAGTTCTATTGTAGATATAACTATCATGAATAGTTGAACATCAATGTCACATCATTTAACTATTACAAATTGGAATCTGCATCTCCTCCAATTGCATTCATCATCATCTCAATCTGTAAAACCATACGACCGCATATTATAAATAATTATAATTAAAATTTAACAATTGAAAAATACAGGATCAATTATAATTATCCGGTGATACTTTTGAATATTTCCTCAAATGGGGCAAAAGATCGATACAAAGGCATCGCAGTAAATACTCTAAACCAATCCATATAAGACACTCGTGATCTTATCAATTTTCTAATTAGAATTGAATGCAATAAATTAAATTTACATAATTTGGGTTCAGAATTTACATTGTATGCGTGATCAGTAGATAGATAGATATTATAATGTTGAGTACTATTTTAAATACCTCCTACAAAAATATTGAATACAATGTCTTTTTAATATCTGTATATAGTAAACAAATATACATTAAACTCAATCATTTTTAAATTTTATAATACTGGCACAGATTCAATTATTGTGGTTTTAAAAATATTTAAAAGACCCCCCGTTAAATTCAGTTTGATTTCAATATTTTTGAAAATGGGTTGATCTTTATATTGTTTAGAATTCAAAATTTTTTTTTGTGTCTGTGAAAAAACAGATAAATTCAGTATAACGAAATTAAATTCATTTATATGTTGGCAAATAATGTTTATAATATTTAGAATTTAAAAATTTTTGATAGTGTTATTGAAAAATCATTTTTAATTCTTTTAAAATACCCACCTACATTAATTACGTATGTATTTATAATATTTGTATATATAGTAAAACAATCATTTTTAAATTTTATAATACAGGGGTTTTAAAAATATTTAAAAAACCTCCCATTAAATTAATTATCGGACTCATTTTCCAATATTTTTAAAAATAAGTTGATCTTTATAATGTATAGAATGTAAAATTTATTTACTGTGTCAGTGAATCAGCATTTTAAAATATTTTTAAATTACCCATCTACGTTATTTATGCATGGTACCGTTTAACCATAATTTTTAATTTCTAAAATTAGTTCAGTAAATTAGAATGATATAAATTCCATATAACGCAATCAAATCCATGTCTATGTTGTCCTGGTAGAAATGATTTGTAAATTTGTTCGAATTTCTACATTAAATCCGAACCAGAAGTGGAACTTTAATGGGTAATAGGTGTTATAAATAATAAAATAGTTGAATGTCTAATTAAATACCATTTAAATTTATTAGATGCTGTAGATCTGTAGTTGATTTGTTTTTTTGAGGACGTTAAATTGGAGCTTAATTTATCAGTTATTAAAAATGTTATTAAATAGATGTGCTCAATATACTTAAGATTGCACCCATGCTCTATCTGTAGCCGTTCTCGATATATTTTAATTTTTTTATAAAAAAACCTAATACATTATTTCCAGATTATGGATCAGAAGAACATAAGTATTAGAAATTGTTTTTCGAACAAAAATTGAAATGTCTCGTAAACGATTTCAGATAGCAAGTTATTGTCTAAAGGAAAATGACGTGTACTAATGCATCTTATGAGTAAACTCAAGACATTATACTTGAATTAGTAATAGGCGAAATTAGAGAAGGTCTGTCAGTGAGTTGTCCGCATCGATGATATGTTAATCTGTTGCGCTAATCTAGTGTGCGTTCATTCTCCTCAGACACCAATGCTCTATCTGTAGCCGTTTACGAGATATTTTAAAAACACCTGCTGTTGATTTCGAGTTCCTGTTCAAATTCACAATAAATACATATATACATAAGACTGGGTGTTTAGGGTAATTGTAAACAAGCAAGAGTATTCTTCTTTAAGCTGCTATCAACGTGTCAACACGTTGGTGATGAGTTTTCAGAGTATTCAATATTTTTCCAAGTTGCTTATTGTCTTTAACACTATATTTTTAGTTAATAGTGTCATAAAACTATGTATTCCTGATACAAAGTATTCAAAATTTCTTAAAATCATTGCTCTTTAGTTTATTAATATCGATAATTTGTATTAGAACACCTTAACTTTAAACACGCACGTCTACCACACCATAGACTCTATGATAGGATCTGAATTCTTTCTAAACTTGAACAGTTTATTAAAATATCAAATAAATCTCCAAGTTATGCTACTAGACTAGTTTTACTATTATCGAAGTGTTAGAACCTTAGAAAAGGAATATAAATTTTGATTTTTTATTTCATCAAAGTGTATGGCAAACCTGTTAACTATGTAGCTGTTAACTATAAGGATAATGATACACAAGTTAATTCCACTTATTATCAATAATACCACTTATTATCAATAATATTGATATTTTCATTAATACGTATCCATTTAATATTATTTTACATTTTATGGTCTAGTTGAAAATGTTTCATCCTGTGATTTTTTATACATAATCGAAGTTGTTTTTTGATCATATTATTAAGGCGTGTGATTTGATTAAATACCAATCAATTGCATTGCTTCTGTTCGCCCGGAAGAGTTGTCTCTTAAAGTTGGTCGTAAAGTTTGTCTTAAAGCATCATTCAATATCTGAGAATATGTACATTTAAGTTAATCAAATCCTTTATCAATATCATTATTCTTCATACATATTAACATGCATTGGTACTTCTTCTATAAATTGAGCCAATGCATCGTTCAATTGATGCCAGTTATTAGTTTGAAATTTGTATGAAATTCGGTGATATGTTTGTGATTTTACACCACGAATGTTCAAAACGATTGAGTTGTGATCACAATGTTAGCATAAATTTAGGGACAACTGTAAGTCAACGATGAAAAGGTCAATACTTTCAGCATTATGGCTCACGGATAGTTTGGAGTAAGCAGCTGTTATTTTATCAAAATTTACTTGCTTGGCACGAAATTCTATAGCAATCTGTACAATAATACATTTCAATGAAGATCTAAAGTAAATTTAACTGGTGTATCAACACCCACAATTACAAATATGTATACACACCTTAGTTATGAATAGAAAGTTTGTTCTTATTTTAATTTTATATTTATGCTGTTATAAGGTACTTAAAAATATTTGTCGTCGCATCCCCATTGTATTTAAATAATTATTCAATGCTCGCAATACATTACTTATGTGTACAATAAATAATTTTGAAGAATCCTGCATTGAATTCGATATGAGAAGATGTTTATTGTTTTTTTTTTTTATTATTATTCTGTAGTATCGTAGTGCTGCTATTTTGCCGTCTCAATAAACAAAGAATAGAACGTTCTTACATAAATTTAAGTCAATAAAGAAATAAATTATATACAGGACGTAACAGGAAAAAGAAATTGGAACTTCATTCTTTGTTAATTTTAAAGTGAAAAATATATTGCATTTAAAAGAGAAAAAACGTAGACCATGATTGATGTTGATGTCAATATTACCAAAATAGTATAAGATCTTGGAATGTGACAGCATAAGTGTGCTTTATTATGCCCCATATGACGTATCAATTAATTTCAATTTGTACATTTATAATTATTTAAAATTTATATTTTACAATTTATAATTTTCTATAAATTATCAAAATTTCATACTTAACACAAAATAAACTCCGCAGGGTTTCGTTATTAGTATAATTTATTTATTTGAGATTTAAGAGAAGGAAAATTTAAACTTTTAAAAATGACAATTATTTAATTTAATGGAACCGTAAGTCTACATTAACTTAAAAAAAGATAGTAATTTAGAAATTATTTTAGATTCAATTAACTGAAAAATATAGAATCAATCATAATTATCCAATTATACATTTTAGTGGCACATAAATCCCCAGTAACCTAGTTTGTTGTAGAGATATTTTTTTCAAACAGTTAACAAATACAATATATACCATCTTTTTTAGCCATGATTACATGCCATTACTGACATTTATCGTGATCGAGTTATCTGTGATAGCACCTGGAGGTAAAAATGGATTAAGTAACTTCGGTAAAACAGTCGTTAAGTTTATTAATCGCCGAAACATTGCATAATTCGAAATATTTATTATATAATCTATATAGCCATTTCAAGGGAGGTTCTACACAATTTTTAAAGAGACTCATAAAAATGCTTTATTCTATATTTTATTGATTCGACGAATCAGAGAAGAGGTCTTCTAAGTACAAAATATTCAGTGTGTTTTATTTTATCTAAAAATTTGTAATCACTGTTTAATCAATAGTCTCAATCAATTGTTTCAGTTCCGGCAACACGTTATATTTGACGTATACCAATATGCCAGTATTCACAAGTTATTCTTCTGGCTTCCATTTTTAGACAAAGAACCTAATGACTTTTAAGGCTGAGAATGTTTGTTATTTAGTACAGACGTATCATTTATATGTGGCATTGGTTTTTATTTATTTTGTTGACATAGCTGATTTACTAGCTAATAATCCATGTACCATTTTTATTATTTATCATCTAAGTGAGTTCTGAGCTATTGATGAATCTAATGAAAAGGTAATTTTAGAATATTTGTTGAATTAAATCTATTGTAATTTATGGATATGGTAATACTAATTGATTTTGTTAGAAAGATAGTTTAAATTAAACGATTCTATTAATGAGATAACTATAGTTCTGTTTGTAATTTAAGTGTAAGAACTCTTAAGCTTTAATGTATAATATTAGTTTATTTGTGGGCATTTTTCGTATGATTTTTGAAAGAGCCTACAGCAGGCATATTGGTCTATCATTAATATCTTGAATTGCAAGTTGAATTGTATTCATTACAGATTTTAGCATTGTAACGATACTGCTGTTTAAAGTTGTTGGTTTGTACGCGTTATTAAAAGTTTGATTGAATATGGAACAGATAAATTTTCATTTTTGAGATAATTTCTGAATTATTTTGTTTGAGTCACAAAGTGGGTCTAATTATTTTGTTTTGTTATTACACGCTTTAAGTGGAGACCTATTGGTTCATCGGTAGCCATTCTACTATAATATGTCAGTATTTTCTTAAATAGTGTTGTATTTGATTTCTGATTATATATTTTCATTGATTTTTATTTCAAATAAAATGCAAATTTAAATAATCAATGTTTTACTTTGTTAAAGAGTATCAATGTTGTGTTAAAGAAAATCAAATTTACCCTGAGTCTTATTGTAATCATATTGGGTTAAATGTATTAAATCGATGTATTACACATGCTAAGTTCTAATAAGTTTATTCAAAGAAAATCAATAGCAATGGTAGGTAAAAACTACAGAAAAGTTGTAGACATTTATCTTCATATTAGTTGCATTTTAATAATTTTATAATGTGTGTTTTGATTTTTTTTTTGTCAATGAAGACACATAAATTTTTGCAACATTCCGTGGCACTTCGCCAACTGTCTGAAATCATAATTATCTCAATTTAATTATAGAACACTTTTAAATTATTTATAATTAACCTATTACTAAACGTTTGTATATAATATATATATATATATATATGTTCTGTATAATTATAAAATAGATCAAGGTTGTTATATATTTTATGGACATTCCAAAATTTTTCACTTTCTATTCAGATCTCCTGGGATGAATACAAAATTCACGTTCATGTTTATTTAATCTTTTTTGTTCTACTTTAGAAGGATGTAATTTTGTCCTGAAATGAAGAAAATCTTACAATTTAATGGAATCACTAAATTATTTATAAAAAAAATTACAAAAATAGCCTAAATAGTCTTTTTTCTAAGCTGATTAAATATGTATTTAATTTTGACAAAATTTTTAAATTTGATTTTTGAACATCGAGTTTTATTGAATTATACAGGTATGAGCTAACCCAACAACTCGATGAACGGATTTCTAGAAAAGAGACGTAAAATATTTACAAATCCTAATTCAATTCAAGGGGCATTGCTCAATCAGTGTCTTATCACAAAAAATAAATGTTACATTATTTAAATATTAAGTACATTCTGGGATGATAAGTTGTTTTGGTTTTGGTTTTGTTTAACATGGTTTCAAATGAATAAGCTATTTACTTCAGTATCATATAAAACAATGAACGTTTTGCATGACCATGATTAGTAAGGCGTGAATAGCCAGTAATATAACAAAATTTAATTTAACTATAACCTCTACTGATGACAGTGGATTGCACCATTTCAACCAAGATAAATTAATATTGTGACGATTTATATAGAATGAATTGATATCATTGATGACGTTTGTGGCATGATAAAATTTATGACATTCCAACTTTCATATTAATATAATACCATTTACAAAAAAACTGCCATATCCCATTTTGACCACAACTGAAAGCATTAATTATATACTTGGTCAGGAATTCAAATCAATCGACTATTTATGTAATTTATTATAATTAAAATATAAAATTTTATTGTCATATTATTATTTAGGTAGAAATGTCCAAGCATATACTTGAAGCATTTGTAAATATTAAGGTTCAGTTAAAGGCTCTCCGTCACAATTATTGAAACCTTTAAAAACTGTATATATAAAGAAAATTTTAGTGCTTTTCCATTCTATAATTTATGAATTATATAATCGACACTCGTATTATTATATGACAATGTAAAATCGTTTATTGATTTTCTTGTTAATGCCAGAAACAGAATAAAATATTTAGGCACTTTACCATTCAATTTTTTTTTGTGTTTATTTCTATTTATGGTTAACTACTCGTCTATTATTTTTAATTAAATAAATATTTTTCTTATTCTAATCAATTTACGGATGACGAATATTGTGACCGAAAATCGATGGTAATTCAATCCAAAATTTACCTTCACACGCTGTCACCGGTAACTTCGATCACGATATATCTCAGCAATGGTATGTGATTGAGACTAAAAAAGATTGTGTTATCAACCAGAAAATAGGTAGTTGGTGATTTATGAACTACTCTACTGAAATAATCAAATGTATATTCAATTCAAGATTTAATTATTATTATTTGTGTTCACATTTGATGTTACATATTAAAAAGGATGTACTCTTCAGGCGTAAAGTTTACTCTTCAAAATTTTCAAATTTTACTTATAGTAAGTACTTGATTGAAGGAGGAGGAATACTTCATAAATTAATATCCAATACACATCATTCAAATATTTATAATATTATACAAGTTATATCATCTCTTTATGAAAAAAAAAATCGTTTATTATTAATTCATATTCAGAGCATACTCAAAATTGTCAATTTTGATATTATCTATAAACGTAATCATAAGGGTATAATTTCCCCATCCTTTAGAATTCTCATTCTATTCGTGTTCAGTATTATAAGGGTGTACATTCTTTAGAATTTACATTCAGTGATGGTACTACATCCTTTTTTTTTGTATTTCAATGTTTGTATGACTAGACTTTAATGTTGAAAAATTTAAAATAACAAATTCGAATTAATATATAGTGTCCTTAAAATTAATAATGAAAATTCCAGAAATTAATTCTAGTTTGTCGTCAATCAATAGTACTTATTCCACATTGAATTTGGCGGATAGAAGATAAATTGATTATTTAAATAAAATTTAATTTCCAAAGTCACAACAGCGACACTCTGAAGTTACTTTGTCATTTCTAATATTTACATGTAACATCGAACATGAACTCAAATAAATATAATTAAAATTTACTAACTGGATAATTTAAGATCAATTATAATTATCTAATTATACATTTGAACATGAATTAAATGGTATTTAACACACTAACTAACCTGACACAAAAAGAAAAATATTATTACTAACGTCTAATGCCGCCAAAAATATTTTTATCTGCAATAAAAGAACAAAAATCATTCATCTAGACTGTTTGATTTCAAGATGCAATGCTAGCTAATATTGTCTAACATAAATGTGAACAATTCTTATTTACTATGATCAGGTTATCTAATTAAAGGGGGGGAGGGTTTGTGAATCTCCGCATATAGGTAAAGATGAGTTCAATAACATTGCCGTTCACCAAAAAAAATAAATTTTAACATCATCTTTTTAGCCATGCCATTAATTATTGACATATGTGCTGTTTGAGTAATTGGGGTGTATTCTGTCTTATATTTAATGCAATATTGAATACTTTAAAAAAAAATATCGCATACCACAATCGAAATTAAATCTGTAAATTGAATACATTTGTAGTATATAATAACATTAATTTTTGCTTGATCTTTTAATTGCCTATTAAACCTCTTTAAGTATATTCTCCACAAGACATTA
>JANSTX010001143.1:4027-22909 GCA_027564355.1 Penthetria funebris
TTTTTTTTTGTAAGACTTTGTAAGATTTTATTTTAGTTAATAAAATTTCGTCTTAGTGCTCATTCTCAATCTAACATATTTTTTTTTGTAAGACTTTGTAAGATTTTATTTTAGTTAATAAAATTTCGTCTTAGTGCTCATTCTCAATCTAACATGTTTTTTTTGTAAGAATTTGTAAGGTTTTTTATTTATTTATTTAAACTGATAGGAGATTGTTGTTTTTTATAAAATCAATTTATTGATTTTAATAAACACAAAACACGGTTTATTTCAATGATTAACTCTGAAAAAAAAAAATAATTATAAATTATAAATATCAAATATCAAACGTTTCAAGTGCTTATTCTAAATCTAACATTGTTTTTTGTAAGATTTTTATTTTGTTTTTAAAGTGATCGAGAATTTAACTGAGTTCAAAGTAAATCGTGGTTTTTATTTCATAAATTTTATTTTAACCGATTTAGTTAAAACGGATATTAAACACTCATTTATGACAAAAAATCAAAAATATGTTGTTGATACTTAAATTTATTAAATACTGACTAATAAAATTATTTTTAAATTTAACTGACATATATTCATATCTGAATTATTTTTGATTAAATTTGAGAAAGGCGAATAAAATAATAAACATCCACTTGTGATTAAAGGAAATTCATTGCTATTTAAAATTTTAGACAAAAATAATGGTAATGGAATTTGTGAAATTCTTGATTAATTTGTTTGTAAAATGAATGCATTACGAAAAACAAAAAAAAAAAAACGGTCTAAATTATTTTGAGTGTATTGCTTAATTTATGTAATTAAATTAAAATTAAAGTTGTAGGTAGATGTACTTGTGGTCAATTAAATATATGTTAAAGTAGAAACAGATAATAATTTATAATGATTTCTTTTTTTTTTTTTTTTTTTAAACTTTTCTTGATTTCCAGACATGAAAAAATGCGTTGGAGCAAATTTTAATAGCATTGTATACAACGAGTCTGATATATCAAGAAAAGTTTTTAATATTAAAAAGATGTTGATAAATATACACAAATGACATGAAGTTTTATATGCAAAAAAACATGCTCTTATTTCGAAAATTTGCTTATTAGACCTCATGCTTTTTGATTTTTTGATGTTAATTAAAGGGTTACAGATAACATATTAGAACATTTCTTAATTTTGGGATATTTTGAAAAAATTGGTTCGTTTTAGAACCTAAAAGTGTTATTTTCAACATTGTATGAAAATATTACATAAAAGTATTCTTAATTAACAAAACTCCAGTATTTTTAATTGGTAACAATTGGAGTGACGGATCTTCTGTGTTTCAAAGTTCCGAACAATGATGAACGATTTTTCTTCAATCTTCTGTTCTACTTTTGTTTTATGGTTTTCCGTTTGCACCAAAGTCTGTACCCCAACAAATTTATACATGAGACACCGAAAGTGTTCAGTTTGAGCAATATTTCTACATATTTATCAACTGGAATCTTTTAACATTATTTTCAGCAGTATATTGCTTGTATAATATGTCGTAAAAATTACTATGCTAGATACGATTCCACACTAATAACTAATATGTTTTATTGAACAAAGTAAAAAATTGAATAAATTTAAAATATATTCAATTCATTAAAGTTTGGAGTTTTTATTAGATAAAGAAGACATCTACATAGAATCTGTACGTGTTCAGCATACATTTTTAATTTATTTTTTTTTAAGAATACTGAAAATAAAATATTTCTTCTGCTTTAAAAACTCTGTGCGATATCGATCATTATATTTGACTTGTTATAATATTAAAGCTAAAGAATAAACACTGACAAAAAAAAAAATTAAAGATAAATCATCTACTCGTACCTACATACAAATTTCATTAAATTACATTTTATTTTATTTTCTTCTTTAATTTGAAGCAATGCCCAAAGTACAATTTTACGAATACAACAAAATATTTTAATTTGCAGCTGCTTAGAAATTATATTGCGTAAAATTATAATAATATGAATAAACCATAATAATGATGATGATGATGAGTAACTTAACATTAATTTGAAGTCAACCTATTATATAAATTATTAATTCACTCTTATAATTGTTCATAAATTATCCATATTCGTCACACTGTATGTAAATTAATCTAGAAATTTTAATCATGAGAAAAAAGCCGATATGATAGATTTGTCGCTAAATATATGGATTACCGAAAAACATCTGCTTATTCAGACATTGAAGAATAATCGAGGGATCGCCTATGACTGCACCCTAAGCAATTTGATCAGATAAATGGTATACTTATTGAACCCTAGGCCAAAAAAATAAATTAAAATATATTTCGTCAACTTAGCAATATTTAGATCATTTTGACGTATCGCTAATTATACTAAAGCAATTTATGAATATGAACCTTTCGATGTAGTTCAAGAAAAACAAATATCTCTTAATGTTGTTCAAATTTCAGTCCAAACAATAAACAAAGTAAATGTTTTAATGATCTATAGATCATTGTGATGCCTTCCTTTTTGGTTTTTTGATAAATTTCGAATTTATACTATTATATATGATGTTAAAAAAAATACATGAACCAAACTACATACCATTCAGACGTATACATTTTTAGTATCGTAGAATGACGTATTGCTTAAATTCCTTTATATATAATAAATAATATAATATAATTCCCTGGTAAAGCCGTATGAAGCTTCTTATAATCATATTTATACAAATGACATTCCATTAATTATTTTTAAAATTCTCAGGCGGTCACTTTTTCCAAATCGCGCTTGCAAACTGTGGTCTTACTTCATCATCTCGACGTTTATCAACATTTATACGTTTAACAGTTATATTTTGTTTAGAGTTCAATTGTCACATAATGATCACTAAACACATTCGCACTTCTATAACTATGAACGATAAACATAGAATGTCTCTGCCTTTTACTACGTGTTAGGTATGTCTATTTAATTTCCAGTATACCCGTCGGATGAAATCCAAGTTTTTTTTTGGGTATACTTCTGTGCACAAATATAGTGCCACTAATCACAAGATTATAATTGCTGCACATTCTCTCGAAAAATTTTCAATTATTGTTCGTATCACCTACTCTGGGTGTATATAATACATAACACAAATCCCTATCCATGTTGTGTGAGTCAACCTTTGCATTAGTATCACGCATATGCATATGACAATATGTTATTTCTTAATCCCATAATAAATGAGAATGATAGTTGACTATAAACAGTGTTTATGCCATCAAACGATGCGTAAATCTCACATTACTTTTTAATTTTGCTTGCTTCAATTGTCGAGCCAACTGTGTCAGTTTCAAAGAACGATTTAAGCTTTGTTCTAATATTCCATATTCCAAACAGTGTCCATTTTCGTAAGTTGCCATCGTCTTCCCATTCGAACCGAGGCCATATTTGTTGACGTTTCTCATGCAATACACGTTTTTCATCACTGCGAGTTATATTGGATGTAAATGTAAGTATATGAAACACTATGTTTCCGAAGACCAATATGGTATTGCAATACAACCAGGAATTCAGTTTTCACTTTTGTGGTTAATTTTGACCCACACCAATAATCAATTGACGTCATATTTTCATTATTTTGATTGGTGTATTGTTGCATCGAAACAAACATGTCCTTTCTCATATACTATAGCCTTCAACTCAGATATTTTGAATTGAACGATGACTGAGACCAGCGATAGAATTTAATCAGATTTAAATTGGTTAATTCGCATTTCACTATTATGACAGGGATTAGTTCCTAAACAAGTGTACTAATTTTGCCAGATGTAGTTTGAATAAGGTTTGATGATATTTCTGATCATCAAAATTTTAATGGCTACGGTTAAACTGATAGCAAACTTGTACTGTACATTATTGGGATAAAGAAAGGTTAATTAACTTTAAAATTAGTACCATGGCCTATAAAACTAACAAAAAATTATTGAATTTTTAATATGAGATTAACTCATTCATAGCATATAACTTAATGGATATATTGAATTATTTTTTCTTTGGTATCTTTCGAAATATTAATCAACATCATGTGAACAGCAAAAAAGAAACACCTTTTAAATAAATAAATTTATAATCTTTTCTTTATAATATGAAAAGAAAAACTGATTACTAATGGTTTATTACCAAAATTCACTTGCTAAAGTTATAAAATGTAATTAATTTTGATTAATGCATTTAATTATTTATTATTACACCATAAAATACGACCACTACAATCCAATCAAATTTAATTTTTTTTTTTTTTTTTTAATTTCATAGAACAGTTCAATATATATGAATTGTGAAACTCTATGCTAATATCCAAATTCCTTATACTGCAGAAATTTGGATATCAGCAGAAAACTTGCTAGAAATGAAAATATCTAATCCAAACATTGTGATAATAAACATATGATTAAAAATTGTATTACCAGTACCAATTAACGCATATTGTAAAAATGAAGTTACTATACGATGATAATATACGCCAAACCTTGTATATTTATTTTATTGCTAGTTAAATGGAAATTCTTAGAGGTTTTGTTTTTTTATATTTTCTTTACTAAGAATTCATTTTATGTTATTTATTCTTGTAAAATATTTAAATAAGTTTGATTAAAGAAAGAAAATGTATGAGGTCACAAAGTCATTTCTTATAGTCGTGTAATACGTCAACAATTGTTATATTCAATTTCTAATTATGGGTATCAAGTTCGGCAGAGTTAAATTGACGTTGTCTCCTTCTTCGTCAAAGTCAACTTCAATCAACAATGTTCTATTATTGCGTCGGACCATAATAACCTTAAAACCTGCAATTCTTGTATTTAGTGTATTATTCTCCTATAGCACCTTGAGAAGATTCTACTTAAATAAATCGCATTGAAAAATCCATTCTACGAATTTTCTATTTTCCCAAAATAAAGCCAGGATTTTGCGGAATTATGAGCTATAGCAACAGCTACTAATAATTTCTTGAACATATTACAAAATTTTCTCGTTCTTATTCTCGAGAGTTTCAAAATTTAAAATTGTCCCTACTTTTTTTTTGTTTTTTTTTTTTACAATGTCACAAACCGACTCAGTCCGTATAAAGTTCTTACTGAACAGCCAATACATCTGCTTTTTCAAATCCTTCACGACCGGAAATTTAAATTAAATTCAGTTTATTTTACCTGACTGCCAATTGAAACATCTGACCATATATTCAGAATAAATCTATAAATCGATATTTCAACAAATTTGCTTCTGCATATTTTAAACCGAGAAATCAGTGAAAAGGTATAACCTGTATACCTTACAAGCTTGATGGCATACATCTCAATATATTGGATAGAAGTAAACTTAGTGTTTATTCCTAAAGCTGCGATGGTACCTAATAGTCATCCAAAACATTACCGATCTAGCAGTTTAACATCGTTAAATAAAGATGGTTTCAAAACGCAAGCATATGCAGATGACTTGTTAATAATGATTAGGGGTCAATATCTTGAAATCGTATGGTGTATTCTGCTAACGGCAATGAGTATTACAAATAATTAGTGTGATATATGATATATAAAATTAACCCTGAAAAAATCACATTAATTAACATTAAGGTTTTAAAAAACCTAAACTAAATGACATTGAAATTAGATTTTCCGAAAGGTTTATATATCTGAAGGACACATGTCAATACTAAAATATTTCTTATTTCTTCAATACTTTTATCGGCAATATGACATCAGACCAGATGATACCGCAAGGTATATTATCAAAAAGCAGTTTACAGCGTAACAGAGAGATATGGAAAATAGGTCGTGCGGACTTTTCCAGAGGTACAATTATTGTCTGGTATACCGATGGCTCTAAAACGACTGCTGGAACGGACTCCGAGACAAATGGATCGAATTATGTTGGCTATAATGCATGCAATATCTGTTTTCATATAAGTCTAATAAAAAGAAAGTACGTTGGCAAAATAATAGAAATATTATCTGATAGCAAAGCGGCACTTCAAGCAATTGAGTAAAGCAGTATATAGCCTTGTTCGAATTAAATCCACAGCTTTAATAGTAATAGTCATAAGTTCGGGCTGACGTCTGACGTCCTCTATATGACTACGCTATATGTATGGGCATTTGGGGGCACATTCACAAGAATGTCGTGGCACAGTAGTTGGCAATTACTGTGTCAAATTAATGATTGAATTAAAAATAATTTTATATGCGTTTTATAAACAAATTAAATTATTAACATTTTATTATTTGCATTTTAAATATGAAAGTCGTGTTGTTTCATTAATAAATTACAAAAAAAAAAAAAACAACACATAACTTATTCTATAAAATTTACTTAATTTAATAAATTTTCTTAATTTTAATTTTATTATAATTTTAAATAAAAAATTTTCACTTTTTCAGGTTCAATACAACATTGCAGTTGTTGCAGCTATATGCTTGAAATGCATTGCAATTGCATTTAATTAAATTACATAAATGGTATAATATTAATAATAATTGTAATTTAAATATTTAGTGATTTACATTGAATTTATTTAAAACATAAAATTTTAAAAACATGAAATAAAATGAATAATTTCAATTTTACAACAATTTTAAATTTATAAATTATAAGTACGATAATTTTGTATATAAAAATAATTAAAAAAAAATCTATTGATTTTGTGAAATTAATTGATTATAAAATAGTGTGATCAAAACAATAAAAAAAAACCATTTTAATATATCTATAGCAAGGAAAAAGGATATGGGAGACAGTGTAAAAATAATTAAGATAAACAAAAAACAAACAATGATATAACAAAATAAATAAAAATATAAATAATTTAATTATTAAAAAAAAAAAAAGTGCGGGCACTTACCGACAATCCGAACGACAACTGTACCTTCAAAAATGTCGTGTTGTCATGGGTTATTTCAAACAACCCAACCGGGTGTATTGTGTTCATATATGACACGTAATCAATTGCACGGTCAACAAGTTGCGAATGGTATGCCTCGACAACCCGACAGTTTATTAGATATAACAGCCCGGATTGTAGCTGAAACAGAACCATTTCAACGGATTGAGGAACGTTATGAACGTATACCAGAACCTGTACAAAGACGCATAATATTTTGGTCGTTCCCAAGAAACGAACGTGATATTTGCATGTACAGTTCATTATCAAGGTAATTTTTTGCATAGTAAATTTTTAAATAATATTTCAAAAAGATTTGAAATTTTTTAAATTGTATTTTTCAATACAGAAATGCTTCTTCTTACAGAAATGCTTCTTCTTCCGCGTTGGCATGTTGAAGAATAACTTTATCGTGTCTCTGCTCGAATTGCAGCCGTTTTTCCCTCAATGCTTATCTCAAACACATTATTTCATAATTAATAGCATCTAACTGATCCCACCAAATACATAGAATGAGTTTGGAACTATATAATATTGGTTGGTCGGACTTAGATGAAAGTGTTTCTTACTTCGGTGAAGAAACGCATATTTTATTAATGATTATGTAACGATTGGAATGACAAGCAATGACCTTTATTAATTTGCACATTATGTCAATTTAAAATATTGATTCTACTCTGTTTTTAATTTTTATTAATGACCCTAGTAATGACCTCGCCTCTTGCACCTAATATCAAACTCAATTCACAAGTTATGCTTAAAATAGTAGTCTGCAAAGACTGGCTGAGGTCATGGTCTATATTTTGCATTGCATGAATTTTTGAACTGCTCTCTTAACAATCCTTTAAAGTCAATTTCTGATTGAGAGCATGTAAATCTTGTTCAAAATTCAGTACAAATAACATATAACTGTGTTGCTGTCGCATATACAACTTTCTGATGATGTTATACATTTTTTATGGCAATTTGTTACCCATGGGTTTTATTTATCGCTTAACGCACATCAATTTTAATTTACTTTTAAACGTGACTAATAATGATACAAGAACACGTTTGTATCTTGCGCATCGTTGTAAAAAGTATTTCTGTCCAGAAAATATTGTCATATATAAAACATATATAATATAAGATCTCTAATCGAGCACGATTCTCAGTAAATACTTGACATTGTCGTGATTTTATATTCGCATAATTAGATTTTGAGGTACTTTCATATATCACGTAGGTCGTCTTGTCTGTGAAAAATTCTTTCCCAAGATGTAGTTCCTATACTTTATGACGTCTAGAAATTGAACAATAATATTCACTAATTTCTTCGTCATTAACCATACGGTATACCGCAGTTCACTCATTTATTTACAACTTCATCAATATGCGGAAATAGGGAAACCTGATTGTTTACGAGAACTGATGTTGTATCAATTTCACGGATTCTATTTTAGAGTCAGATATTCCAAGTAAATAGATATTTATCAGGCAACCTTACTAAGTTTGGCATAGAGGTTATTATTGTAATAACTTTAATGGGGCGATTAAATGAAAATACAGATAACATAGTCACACTTGTTATCGGATACTATTGTGAACGGCATAATTAAATGAAATAATTTTTACAGGGAAAATGATATTTAAGTAATTTAATGATAATATTTTCCAACTTATTTATTATTATATAACAAAATATCACAAAATTTATATGATAAAAATACACAAATAATCTCATCTTTCAGTTGTAAAACAAAAAATGTATATTCTTATTTTTGTTTTTTTTTTTTTTTTGTCGAACAGTCAGTCGTTTGAAATGCAAATACCAGTGAATATTTTATTTGTCGATTTTAAACACGCATTGAGACCTATTTCTGGGCAAACACAATATCAATCGAAAATTTGTATGGAGTCTATAATAATATTGTATAATCTAATACAATGTGGCGTCATATTGCAAGCTATGCGCTTAACTAGAATTCTCTGGGTAATACAAGACTCTATTGCATGGTGAAATACTGTCATTAAATATTTTGACCATAAACGATCTCTTAATCTCAACAAGGTAATGTGACAGTTTAATGTAAAAAGTATGCTATGTCAGCAGACGATGCACGCTCCGTAAGTACGTAAATATGACATATTTATAGTAACTTGGGGTAGGTGATGTATAGCGATTTGAAAAGATTGTAAATAATGCCGATTCTTTATTAACGTCGTACGAACCTATGTCGTATAAAGATCAAAATTATGATTAAATGCCTGATTTTACAGTGTAAGAGTAGAGTAGAGTGCAAAATAATTAATGTTATAAAAATAATTTATTATAATTTTATTTTTCAGAGTTTCATCATTAAATTCAGGAGAAACACAAAACCTAAGTTTCTGCAAAGGATTAAAACTTCTTGAATCTGGTTGTGTTGAAAATGTGCTTCAAGTTGGTGAGTACAAATATTGCATTTCTTAATATAATTTTAAATAAAAAATAATGTTTTTCAAATAATTTGACGATCGAATACTGAGAACGAAATAAAAAATACAGTTTTGTATATATTTCGCTTAAATTTATTCCATTTTTTATGTAACATGTTATAGTATTAATAATTTTAATGTGCGCCACTTCCCCATTAAATTTATTAAAGTATATGATATTAAAAGAAGGTTTACAAAATTTATGATTTAGTTGATTAATGATTTGACCGATATTAATATTTCGGCTACTTAAACTATATTTACCTGTCACCGGTTAATCAATTATACTGGTTTCTTGTCATATTTGTAGAACCACCCCTTAGATATTGTCGTGTTAATTTGATTTACCCACGAATTAGAGCAGAATATCTAAAACGTTTTGAAGGTTCAGTCTTCGGTCTACTGAACTCTAAGCAATCTAAATTTCGTATCATTATGCAGTTCTGATGCTATCTTTCCATTTGCTGAACTTCATTTGAGTTCAGCAAACCATACCTAGATTGAATTGGACATTCTGCTGTAAGGCAATGTTCGTTTAATTTGCATGCCATACATTAAGATTTCCTTATGTTATTTGAATTTGCGGCGTATTGTGCCCAAAATAGATAATACCATTGGAGAAAAAAAAGAACAAAAGAAAAATGATGCGTAACTGTAATAATTTTTTAGTACACTATTTAGTACATAATTTTTAGACTGATTTTTTTACTGTTATAAAGTAATTTGATTATTGTTATTAAGTTATTAAAATTTTAATGATTTAGTACAGTTCATATTTTTCTGCAATTCTATTTTATTTATATTCGCAGATGCACTGTTATAATTTCTTAGTACACTATTTAGTACTTAAGTTTTAGACTGATCGGTTTCCAGTCGACAAGATTGCACTTTATAGAGACACTTATCAATTAATCAACTATTACTTGGTATTCCGGTAAACATAAGAAATTTCATTGTATTCCTTTCACCGTTTTCTTTTCATCGAATCTCACTAAACCCAACAATATTCAATAATTAATAACAAATACTTAAAAATTAAAATTTTATAATTTTTTAAGCACAGTTCTTACGAGGCAAATTTGTTTACTGTTATAAAGCAATTTGATTATTATTATTAAGTTATTAAAGTTTTAATGATTTAGTACAGTTCATTTTTTTCTGCAATTTCATCTATTGTATTTACATTTGCAGATGCATTTATTAAATTATATTATATGTTAGATACCATTAAAAAAGAAAAAAAGAACAAAAGAAAAATTTTGCGTAACTGTTATAATTTGTCTGCATTGTGTTCTAGTAAAAATGTGTCTTTGCTACAAACTGTTCTAATAACTGAAGTGAATTTATTCTTGAGAAACATATGAGCGCGTGTATTCACTAAGTTTTTCAGGGAATTTTGATAAGGATAGGTTAATATTTATTAAAAAAATAAAAAGAAACTACATTCTATATTTAATCATCCCCTTAATCACAAGTTTAATGTCTATAATATTATCTTTATCATATATTTTTTTAACGATTGATATTTAATTTTGTGTCACATAGAAATAGATAAATTTATAGTAATAATAAATATAAATTATCAACATAAGATATTTATAGTATGAGTGTATGATGATGCTCATAAAATAGTATTAATTTTTTTTTAAATATTAAAATTAACTCGGAGGAAACAAGAAATAAACATATATATTGATATTCTATCTTATGGTTCAAATTGATTTTTTATTAATTTTTTTATTTTTATTTAAAACTTAAACTTAAAAGATACCGCCATACAAGAAAATTACCTTTTATTTCTTTATTTAGTATAATATAGAAATATCAATGATTTCGGATCGTTTGCCAAAGGTATAGGTTGATAGATTGTCGAAAAGAGCAAATTATAAATTATTTACTTATTAACCAACATATTTTACTTTTATTATTTTTATAGTCACATTCAATTTTTTATTTTTTTAAATTTAATTGCAAATTTATTTGCTAATTTTTTTTTAGCACTATCTACATAGTACCGATTAGTGTGTACTCGTATATAAGAATTTTGCAATAAGGTTGACTATGAATAGATAGATATTTTTTACGAATAGTACATGCCATATTTTTTTCTGATTAAATTTTATTTGATTTATTTTATTAATCAGTCGTATCATACAATTTTTCTATGATTTTTTTTTTATCATTCAAATAAATATTTGAACGCCGCGTGAACTAAATAGATAGAGTTTCTTTTTTCTAAAAATTTATAAATAACTAATTTTTTATTTATAAAAATAAAATAAATATATATTAACTATGCTACTAGTATATTGTAAATTATGGATTTTACTTCTTGTTTTCACATGAGAGTTTCGTACACTCGCATTGACTAATTAATCAGTAAAGTGTTGAACAAATGTATCCACTATGGCATGTGTGCAACTCAAGAAAATATTACAGAATCAATAATTCAAATATTATCCTATACTTTTGGTAAAAGATGAAATGAATTATACTTCTAAATAATCAAGTTGCAAGGGTTGTATTTTCAAAATATACTGTTGGCATAATATTTAATTAAAAATTGATCTGACTACTTAAGAGACGATTTCGTACAGAAACTTCAATAAAATTGCTCTATTTGTTCCATTTTTTACGACATACTAAATTCTAATTAAGCAAAACTTTATTTTTGCAACTAAAATATTGTTGTAATCAAACGATTCTACATGGGTTACATGCAACTTATTTTTTAGTATTGTTTTAAAGTTGTTAAAAAAAATTCAAATTAAAAATATAATTTTTGTATGTTATAAAATCGTTATAAAATTGTTATAAATTCGTATTGCAATTTTGTTAAATTAACGTTTTGATAACATACAAAAAATAGTTACAATTTAATTGAAACTCTTTGTTTACTGTTTGTAACATCTTTAAAACGTTGCACTAATAACATTATTATATTTGTTAAACAAAAATATGCCAATATTGTTTTTTTTTTTAAACTTATTTAAAATTTCTGTTAAAAAGAATTGAAATTTTTAGGTTCTGAAACAGGACTTGTTAGTTTAGAGTTAATTCATGTAAATTCAAAACATAATAATCGGTGAACACAATATTGCATATATCCACAATTCTAGACAAAATTAGCTATATAAGCGAGTGATGCGTCCATCCATCTACGAGTCAGTCTGCCCATCTGTCCGTCCATTTATTCATCCGTGAAAAGTATAATGAAGAAAAGTTGTTGGCAAGATCAATTTTACGTTTGTCTTGTTATTTTTGTATTTTTATACCTAACTAATAAAATTTTTAATGTTCATTTATTAAAACTTTTGAGTAATTATAAACTATGATTTTAAATTTACTGTTACTGTTAATTAATTGCTAACGTTAATGCAATCATATTTATTTAAAATCTAATCAAATTTAATTATATTTTAATTAAATATGGTCTAGCAAGGAAACGAATTTATTAAAAACAAACGATGTTTCTAAAAAATGTCTGCCAGTGTTGCAGTTTTATCAATTGTGAATATTTTCATTTAATTTATTTAGATATAATGTTGAAAATACATGATATTTCTTTAATGATGGCTTCAAGTCTTCCAATGAATACATCGCATGCCATACGAATATATTAATCATGCTATTACAATTACAATGAAGAGAGCTGTAATCAGCTGCAGCTACATATTTGTAAATTTGGTAACAGTTTGCGAAACGGTACCCTTAGATACAGTCTGCAATATGGGATATTTCATTGGAGCAACAGTACAGATTGTTTTATTCTGTTCTGTTTTCTGTTTTTGCATTTTCGTTTTGATATACAAGACGGATCGATTAAAATGTACATTTAGTTTTTCAAACAACAGTTTCTATTTATTTTTCAATTTTCATTCACTTGATAACGTGTTTTAGTTTAAGAAAAAAAAAAATATTAACTTACGTATGATCTTATCGATATTCAGCAATTTTATACAACATATTTTAATTTACGACAGTCTAGAAAATGTATTGTAATATTCAGAAGTCACAGAATTTATTTTCGCCATGTGAATTTTAGCAAATTTATCACAAATTTACGAGAATACATTATTTTTTAATTGCTTAACGAGTAGTGTTTTGCAAAATATCAAATTTGCACATGAATGATGTGAAATTGAAATAAATTAAATTTTCATAAAAATCATTGAGAATGTCTAATGTAAAGATTTTAAATTTTCGATTTTTTGCATTTTAACATAAAAAAAAAAAAATTAAGAAAACAATGTTTTTTATGATTATATTCCTATTTCGAAATTTGTGACCCAATAAATAAAAATTTCGTATTTATACAGTAGAATAAAGCATTAATTAGCAAGGATCATGCATTATCATGAACTGTAATAAATTGATTTTAATAATTAATGTATCATAATATTTAATAAATTAATAGTATGCATCGCATATTTTTAATTAATTTAATAAATTATATTTAAAAGGCTACTGAAGGAATTGTACTAACGTCTGACTTTATTACAGATATTATAACAGTTATGTCCGAACCGATATAATATGTAATTAAATTAATTTTGAAATTATTTGTAAATTGCAATATTGAATACTTTCAATTAATTTCTTTATTATGAGAAATTCATCCAGTTCTCAACAATTAATAAAACTGTGCTAATTTATTCTGTGCTATTAATAAAATTGTATGCAATTTAAATAGCATTAGAAATATTATAAATTAAAAACGAAAAATTATTTTATTCATTAATATCAGTTTTTATAATAATAAGATAAATTCTCGGGTGGATACTAACTATTTCTTGTAATAAAATATTAAAAGAAAATCTTCGTTTTTATCATGCAAATATCCTATAAAATATTCGTCGCAAAATATAATAATATATATTATCTTGTGACTATGACTTAGTCGAATTTATAATACTGAATAATACTTGAATAAAGAATTAAAATTTTTTAAATAAAACTAATTTTAGATTAAATGAAACAATTTTGTATAAGTAAATGCAAAAACCGTGATTTTAATACAAATTTCCATACAAATTATATGATAATTTTGCCTTCAGTTCAAACATTTTTATTTACGACTATATAATTTTTACAATATTTTTAGAATTGAATTCAATAATTGAAATTTTCCGATAAGTTAAGATGTTGAAAATTTGATTAGTTACATATATAGCTAATATGAATGTTAATATAGTAAAATATTAAATATTTATATATATGTGTGTTCGTTATAATTTCTATTTTAAGATTGCGGCTAAGACGGTTGATATTATCTAGTCGCAATATTATTGATATAATAGGTCAATGTAAACACTCGTCATTCTATAATATAAAAAAAATTAAAACACTGATTTTAATTCACAATTTCATGTTCACTTACAAATACTGAAAACTGTTCGGTTTATATAGCTAAATGAGATTAAGACTAGGTTATAGATAGAACGATTGACTTCCGTTGTAAATACTACAAATTAATCGTTAGAACAAACCTATAATGAGATAAAAAAATTAATTATGATAATAATTTTCTTTTTTTTTAAATCATCATTAGAATTTAAAAATTTTTATTAATTAATTTAATTATTACAAAAATTTATCAAAATTTGCTTAAATTGTCCTCTTTGTGTAACGAACTTATTTTTAACAATCAGTTAATGCAATAATTTTTCAATTTTTATGATAATGTGTTGTTCTACTTTACATATATCTGAATAAAAATCTAATAATATATAGCAAAATACGAGTCTTAGTTTAAATTTAAAAAACTTGATTCATGTTTTATTAATAATATATTCTTGTCAGCGGCCATACTGAAAAAATTACAAGATCAATTTAATTATATTTGAATTTATTGCCAAATAATTTGTTTGAAGTGGAATATATATATGGAAAAAGTGACGAATTAATAACGAACCATTTATACAGTTAAGTGTAATGACCAAATAAAATTTTAAAAGAATTTTTAGTTAATTATTGACAGAAATATTTTAATAATATTGTAATGCTTACATTTTTTAACAACCATTCAATACCGCCACATTAACAGAGCCAGCTTAACATATTCAAAGAACACGCTCATCTTTAATCAATTCCATACACTTTTGATATTATATAGATAAATTAATTTAATTAATGATTATTGCTTCTGGCACGACTATTCTAAAATCTGTTATAATATTATTATGTTAAAAATCTGTTATACTCTCATTTTAATTTCATTAAAATGGAATACTTATTCGTTTGGAGAAAGTGACGAATTAATAACGAGATATTATATACAGTTAAAAATTATTTTTTATAGTTAATCATTGAAATCTGTTATACTTTCATTCTAGTAAAGATTAGCCATAATTTTTGGTTCCCATCGCAAATTAATTTATACATGTATGAATCCATGTAAGTTATTTCCTGATATTATTTCATTTAATCTACCCTAGTGATGCCAATTTTTTTTTCACTATTATCAACCTCTTTAAATGTAACACAATTATTTTAAAAACTAAAATATATTTCTCAATACATTATTGTAGACCTAAAATCCATTTTATTCTGAAAACAATCCTGCAAAATAACAAAATCCTTATGTTGGGGGGGGGATGTTTTTTTTTTTTTTTTTTAATATTTTTTGAACCATATATTACCTGTCACATTTTAAAAGCATTCACATGCACAGCATACAACAAGCAGTCTGCTGGACCAAATGGTAACAACACACTTGTATATTAGAAGAACAAGGCATGAAAACAAAAAAAAAATAAGTTGTAAAATTACAAGTGTTTGGTTTGTGGATGCTGCTGTTGCTGTTGATGATGCCGATGATGATGATGAAGATAATGATGGTGATGTTGATGATGATGTTGATGGGTTTGTTAAGTAAGTTATTTCTTTGCTTTGCAGTAGACATCAGGTAGAAATGTTTCTACATATTTTTTGTATATCATTAAACATTGAGACTTAGTCCTATTATGCTTACTTATCGTATGTATATGAAGATTGAATATAGAAATTAAATATTTAATACATATATAGGGCGCAAAAATGCTATTGGTAACTTAATATAGTGTTATATGCAGTTCAGAATTTATGAACACATCTATACATTTTTTTTTCTTTTGTAACAATACGCATAAAAGGGAATTTATAGACAGATCATGAAGAAAAGCCGACTGCGCCAGGATAAAAGAGAAATCGTAAATTATTTGATAAATTTGTAATTATTTAAATTTAACATTTCTTTCACATATGTGTACATATTAAAATATTTTAATTAATTATAATTAGATGAAAACTTTGTGTTTTTAAAATATCACAATATTGTCTTAGAATCGATATCTTAAATAGAAAATATAATGACAAAATATATATGACTTATTTGTTATTTTATAGATATCCTATAAATGAACCACAAAATTTTTTCATTTTCATTTTTGAGAAACTGTTATAATGGGGTATCAATATTTAAAAATTGTTGTCGTTTTTATAATTGAAACATATAAATAATAGTTAAAGAAGTAATTTGTCTCGTTTGACTATATCTGTAAAATATTTAATAATAGTAGAAAAATGTATTTAAAAATAATACGAAGATTTAAATACCGCCAAAAATATGTTATTATATTTACATGAACAGCACATTAAACAACATTACTTACATATAAATTTAAAAGTTACGCCAATTTTTGAACGGTATTTATTTTGGCAACCATGGGATTATTTTCACACCAATCAAAGTAAATTAAAATACGAATTCAGTTCGGAATATTTTTTAAATTTTAAATTAATTAAATAATCACATATTTTTTATGTATAGTTTGGTGGAAAAAATAATAACATTAGCTTAATTAATTAAAAGATTCCATAAAACATTTTTTTTTTTATGAGTGCCCCATTGAATGAAATATGCTATTAATTGAATTATGGAGTAGACTTAGCAAATAAAAATTTAGTTTTTGTTATTAAAATTTGACTATAATATAAAAATTGTGGCCATATTTTTCGCTTCGCACATTCGTATTCTTTTTCAAGACATTTTCCATAATCTTTTGCAAATTTTCAGGTCTTATGATCTTGATGTCATTATGTTTTTTGTTTTTTATTTGGCTCATTAACGTACAATTGAGTGAATATAATTTATTATCTATAAATATATATATATATAGTCCATATCCTGCAGTTTTGTTTATTTACCATGCTATTTAATTGTTATTGGACTTTATCGCTCATTATAAAATTATAAATAAAATACTGCAATCGCATAGGTAATCAAGTCGTTACCTTAAAATCTCAAAGTAAAAAAAAAAAACTTGACCTTTCAATATTTCGTATTTATGTTATCAAAATCACAATTTCTTTTGAATTTATCTCGTAAAATTGCTGAGGATCGATAACTTTTCAAATAATTACCTTCCATTCGTCATATTAAATATGCAACAGTCAATTTTGATGGATTAATTTATGATGATACAGACTTTGGGATAATTACGAGTATGTTTCAATGAAGTTATAAAACTTGAAAAATTCAGCTGATATTTTAGCTATCAAAGGTTGAGAAATGTTCTGCATTTTCAAATCAATTTTTTTTTGTTTTGGTTTGTTTTTTTTTTTAAACATGCCTTTAGGAAATATTATTACACTCATTCAAAGATATGATCCCTCTTAGAGAAGCTATTATGATATTTAATAATAAAAACATTATATTTTCGGCTGACATTCTAACCCTTTGATTATGGTAATAATAATAATCCAAACAACTATATTATTATTTTTTTGGGTTTTTTGTTTTTCACTATAAACTAAATTCGATGAATGTAAAATTATACTATAAAAACATGTGGAAATTAAAAGTAAAAAAAAAAAAAAATAGAAAAAGAAAAACAAAATATTTATAATAGTTTTGTGTTTTTGTTTTTTTTTTCTTTTTCCTTAATACCCCCCCTAAATAAAATCTAATCGGCATATAAGACCTCCTGAGGATATTAAAGTGAAGAATAAATCTGTAAACCTCCTTGCGGGAATTGAAAATAATAAACAGATGTTGAACGAAAATTTACATAATAAAATGTATTTTTCTTTATCATTAAAAATTGTTATGAAAATTATTGTTTAAACCAGAACAGTTTAACATAAACAAAAATGCACACTTTTAATAACTGCCAATAAAAAGATTGTTTTTTTTCTATTAAGAAAAACTTCATACAGTTAATATGTAGGTAAATTTAATTAAAATAACATTTATAACAGTTTATACATAACTGTTCTAAATGTTTGCAATAAAATTTTATTCTTGCAGATTATGGTAATGTTTTTGAAATTACAAATTATAGAATTATAAATACATAATGCACTGAGATACTAGTATTTATTGTGTGTGTTTGTGTCTATGCTAAGCGAAGTTTTCAACAAATAAATAAATTTTATTGATTTGTTATCAGTTTTTTAAAATTATTACACTAGGGTAGACTTTTTTTTTTAAACTACTAATTAATAGTATCTAGTTTTTGATGAATTACAGAATTTATATAT
>JANSTX010001154.1:4804-16555 GCA_027564355.1 Penthetria funebris
AAACAACTTAAATAGGCCAAGATGCAAATAGTTTATTGAATTAACGGTATATTAGAGCATACAATAATTTATTTCAGGGTACTTCCTTAAAATCATGTGGATTTGTCAATTGTGGCACCATCTATTTGTCATCCTACGAACTTATTGAGTGATGGATTTTGTGATAAATTGGTATGCCATAATGTCATTGGAACACAAAACACAATTTAATCTCATTTCGACACAAAACTATCGTAAAAACAACTTAAATAGGCCAAGATGCAAATAGTTTATTGAATTAACGGTATATTAGAGCATACAATAATTTATTTCAGTTAAGGATGCAGTAATTACTGTTATGTTATTAATTTAAGTACGAGGATGGGATGTAAAGTCAGTTATAATTGAAACAAGAGATTAATTTTTTTTTGGGCACAACGTAATTTTCCTTTATCTCGATTTGTTCATCTATCGAAATTATGTTTTTTTGATGACTTCGGTATTAACATTTTGTCAAATTCTCAGTTTCGACAATACCTTCCGAATTTGACGCAAATTTTCTTCGAAGCGAACCAATTCTTCTCTTTGGTATCACATAACTGAAAAATACATTTGGTGACGATGCAGTTCGTAATCTAATTTCACTAATTTTGCATCATTCTTTAGAATTTTATGTAAATTTATTTGCAGCGAGCGCCAATTCGTCATTTTTGGAAATACTAAAAATTTATAGTAGTACAATCTAAAAAATACGTTCTTATAACATAATTTCACTAATTTTGGGGTTTAATTGGCCAAAGATTCGGAAGAGACGTTTTTTTTTGATGAAGCAGAACCTTTTTTTTTTTTTTTTTTTTTTTTTTTTTTTTGCAAAGTATCATTTTCGTATTCAACTGGCCTTATATAATTCCATATAAACAAGGTCAACATACCGCAGGTAGTGTACCTTTTTGCCAATGGATGTGCAAATTTTATCATCTGTCTGTCATTTGGGATTAATTGTAAGTTACTATTCTGCCATATAGCAGATGTTAGTAAATAAGTGCAAATTCTGAGAACGGTCAATAGTAGCATGAAAATATAATTTAGTAATTTCATTTCAAATTTACTAATCAAATTATTTGTAGATATGTTTGATCGCATTTATGGTGCAATCAGAAAATCGAAAATGTAATAAAAACATTTTTTTTGTTTGGAAAAAAATTAACCAACTCAGAATTCAATGATATTTACAAAGTTTATTCTAAATCTAAAAACTAATATCCATTCGTATTGTAAATTTGAGACTAAACTATTAATAACTTTAAGACTTACATCAATATTTGATTATATAAAATAGCTATAGGGCTGTCAGCAAGATTCAGTTTAGATGGATAGATTGTTACGCTGCCCTATGTTGTTAATATATGAATAATTTATGGCAGTATGTTTTATTTTTCGGTGTATCAAGAAAAACTTAATCTGTGACAACATGTCTCAATTCACATAAAGGTTTGTATCCATGGTGTAAGTTTCAACCAAAAGTGAAAACAATATGTATATAGTAAAAAAAACAAATTTCTTAAGAGTTTGGATATGTGTTTGGAATCGTTTTCCTTTTATTGGCTAATTCCGATTAGTTATATATAATAACTTAAGTTACTATTTAAGTTTTAAAGAGATTGTGTGTTTCTAAAAGAAAATATATGACATTTATGTTCCTATTTGTCATTTTGTGCCTTTTCAGAAAACTGAAGCAAATAACATGTCAAAGGGTATAAAAGCATATATTCAATTTACGAGTATTAGAAAAATCTCTTTCATGTTTGATGTCAGCAAACATTTGTCTAGCGATGTCTATCCTGGTGCTTAAAGCAAAATTCATTTTATAATTTAATCATGAAATATTATAATTCATTCGTAAGCACAATTTCTTTTTTAATTTTATTTTTTTGTTAGAAATGTTGAATATAATAATTGCTTAATTAATTTAAAATTAATTTAAAATTAATGACTAAATACGATTCATATCATAAAATATAATTTTTGTTGAAAGAGCAGCCCCAACGAATATTACGAGAGTGACACATTTTTTTTTATGATATCTCATCGTAAATTATTCTTAAAATTAAAATATTAATTAATATCTTTATAATTACAACGATAAAAACTATTTAAAAATGCAATAAAAATAAACTATTGCTAGATTTTATTTTAAGAGTCTTATATTGAATTGTATTATATTGTATAGTGTACATTTGTAACACCTTTAACACCTTCCATTCTTTATGCATTAATTATGCAAATTATGTATATATTTAAATCTGTTGTACGTACTCGTATACTTATTGCAATTTTTGTTATTTGGAAAAGATCTGCAGAAGATTTATTTACAATTATTTTATCTATTCCATTGTCTTATTAATGGTCATGAACATAAAAATTAACTTTTATAAATTTTATAAGAAAATAAATGATTAATCAGAAAGACGTGAAAGACGTGATGGCATCTTATAATCTTGAAGTAGTTTTTCACTATTAGTACAACAGAAGAAATTGTTTAGTTATATAATCTTTTATAAAACAATGAAGTTTCAATTACAGATTTTATTTAATTTTTTTCATTTTGCAGGTGTTAAACCCATAATAATAGTTGTCATTTAAATTTTCAACTTCCAATTTTAGTATAGTTAAATTTTTGATTGATTTAATTAAAAATAAAATCATTTAAATTAATTATTATTAAATTTTACTATTATAAATTTCATGAGAACTTAAAACAAGTAATATTATTTGTCATCTTCCATAGTTTCGATAAAAAGTTTAGTTTTAAAAATGCGGAACTATACTTTTGTTTGACATTTGTGACGAACGCCAGACTATAAAGCATGTACCGAACATTTGCTGAAACTTTTGTATCCGGAAATTTACATCTGTTTTAGCACCACTGTCAATTGTCAAAAATCTTGGCAACTATTGGAATTCCTTTACTTCATCCATATTTCGTCATTGGCCACATATGAACATCGTATCTACGCATATATCAATCTTCATTGAGCTTGAATCATGACCTGAACTGTATTTCACAAGTCGTTCCAATTTCACCCTCTCAATTTGGGATAGCAAACAAATGTTATCAGTGAAGTCAATATTTTCAAGTCGACCAGTTAGACGCCTCTCACACCTTGCGATTCACAATTTACGTTAATCCAGTCCAAGATGATCCAGGAACAATAGTGGCGATAATGTGTACATCATTATTTTACACGCATATATGTACATTAAAAAAATCACCAAAGCTTTCTACGATGCAAAACTCTATACATTGTGAATCACAATATAGATTTTAAAAATATTTCGATTTCTATATCTGCTTTTTATTCGTATCTTGACAATTTCAACAAAATCCTTAAAATGCCTATATCTTTTATCATGACATATGTCAATATCGAGTATATTCAATGTATTCATTAAATTTAGTTAATAGCTTCTTAGTTGGCCTCCAATTTAATAGAACTCTACACTAAAAAGCACGTAACCAAAAAATTGAATTACTACTTGACATTTTCCACTATTTTCTTCTATCATTCATCTTCTATACCGTGTAATGGCGATACATTTTTGAAATTATTTTTTCATTTATTTATTCAAATTTAGTAGTTGGAAATTGAATTTCAAATTTCGTAGCATGTAATTAGTAGACAATTCCCAATCTCATTAGAAAAATTGTTTATTGAGACGATAAACAGTAAATTTATGTATATTTGCTTATACAATGCAATTGGTATAAAATTCCCTATGGTATGCAATGTATGTAATTGGTAAAAAATTCCCAGTCGATAAAGTATTTTGTATCAGTCTAATTAGTAACGCCTGCTTTGTGCATTGTATATGTCATACAATTTCTATAAAATGCAAATGAACTTATTTTACTTATTTGATAGATGGAATTTTAGATTAGTTTAGACCTATGCTACCGATTTTTATGATATGTCAAAAATTTACTCAGTTTTGACGCAATGAATATGAATTTCAAGGATGCATTTTTTACGAAAATAGAAAACGCCAATACTACATATTTGTTTTCTAAATGTTATTAGGAATCATTTTTCATTTTAATACAATCCTGCTAGTTTCTGTCAAAAAAAAAAATGAAAACATAAAAAAATCGTTACAAATTTGTGTTTATTGTCTGGACATGTTTCTTGTTCCAGATATTTTGACAAAATTGGTTTTACTATATGGGTTCTATAGAGCAGAAACGCTTTGAAAATTCTTTGTGTACCCTTTTATTTTTAACAAAAAAAAAAAAAAACCCTAGCTATTCACATAAATTAACTATACTACGAGTAGGTAAAATTTTGTGACGCTACAAACGTCAACGGAAAATATAATAGTTTGCTTTGGAATACAAAATTGAAACAAACGTCAACTTAATTAACGTCAGCGCTTAGAGCGGCTTAACATCTGTTGCCAAAAGCGATTTTATATTTTGTACAAATTAACTTTTCCGTTAACGTTTATATAAAGCTATAAATGTCAACGGAAACCTAATTATTTTGTGTAAAAATATACTAATATGCATCAACGAAAACAACTGCTATTTAATTGATCTAGTTCTATAGATGATAGTCGGCTACTTTATTACTTTATTAGCCAAATCCTGGTATATGGTTATTTGGTGTGTTACAGGCTTTTGGTAAATAATTTTGATGTTCGTAACAATTTATTGTTTTATGTTAAATTCTATAGGCAATCACAACGATTCTTTAGTATTTCATAGTAACAAATAAATTTAAATAATGGTTTTATTACTTAATTACGTCTATAGCTTAATTAATATAGTATAGTTTAATATAGTACTATTTGTCATAGTTTGCATATCCTGTATATGTTTTCTTTTACTGAATTTCAGAGCAAAGGTCTAATGTAAATACATTTTATTGCTTCTTATTTCTGTGATTTAAATGGAAAATCAATCCTCTGTAGTAAACAATAGTTTAATTAGATAAACAATGACAGTAAATTATTTGCATTTTCTAATCAGCAACAACTTACATGAAAGAAACATATAATATAATGCACATAATTGTAATTTGTAATTAAAACAAATTTCTTTTATCAAATTATTATGAAAATTATAATTGCAATTAAAAATAAGATAAAATTATGCATTTCCTTAACAGCAACAATTTATATAAGAAGCGAAGAAAAATTCATAAAACAAATGACCTTTAACTGCATTATTTATCTTTCTGCATTTTAATTGTTAATTAATGAATATATGAAGTCACTTGTTATTTTTATTGATACGAGATCATTGAGAATTTTCTGATTTAATGTGCAACTTGAGACGAAAAACAAAAAAAAGAAAAAATTCACTGAAAATAGATTTTCAACTAAAATTTATCGCAATGAAAATTTCCTAATAATATGAATAATTTGAAAAGAATATTGAGTAGGCTGTGTTTCTAATATTTTTATATCACATGTTTCAGATCGGAATGTATAACGAATATATTTTTAACATTATATGGAAAATTATAAGTTCATGTTTATATAAAGGATCTTATAAAAAAAATGAGTTAATAGTATAAGATGAACCTATTTCCGAATGATTAATTGAAAAGATCAAATACAAGAATGTTATCAATTAGATTCGAAAACTTTACAATTATAAGCCGTTCGCTAGGAAAACGACTTTTCCTACACTGATGATAATTCTAGGTGGACACAGATGGTTGTTTGTCGAATGTTCGAGAATGCGTTAATGTTCCTAATATGACCGTATTTCTTATCCTTCAAAAGTAGTGACAAACATAATTGGAAAAAACCTAAAGTATAACATTTTTCCTTCAACAGAAGCAATTACAACAAAATTTAAAGCAAAAACACTCCTACGACCAGAGAATTGTAATATTTAAATGAATTTTTATTGAACCATAAAATTTATACTGTCTTGTACAGAAAATTTTAATTTTTTGTTTCGAAAAATTTATTATATATAATAAACATTATGCATTTAGAATGATTTGACGGGATTTTTTTTTATTTGATAGTCTGAATATATTTGACAAATTTACTAAACAATATGGAACAGATTGATTGTGGAATTTCATTGTGGTTTGGCGGCGACACCGCATACAAACTAACTCACCTACCCTCAGTGGTATTTCAAATGTCGAAAATATCTCGGTGAAATTTGGAAAGTGCAAGCAGCTGTATGGTGGCTGTACGTTTTTAGAGTGTCTAATTATGCTATTTCCATTTTTGATATTCTGGGTGCTGTAATTAGACGTAGTTGGGTTTTTTTGTTTTTTAAATTAAAGTCATTGTGTTTAATGAATCATACAACTTTCTGGCTATATCTTCTAAGTGTTTTAAGCAGTTAAGTGTGTTGATGCATCTAATGCAAAGGTATTTTTGAATATTATTCTTTGATTAAGTCATGTTAAGTATTCAGTATCTCTAAAAACTATCACCTGACATTTAGAGTAGATTATTTTAATTGTCAGAAACTGCACCAACTATAGTTTCCAGATGATGGTTCATAATTTGATCGTACTAATGTAGTTCTGACAGAAATAGATTCTTCTATGATATCAGCTGAATGTATTATTGAATGTTCTATTTTTTTTTTTTTGAAAATCATAGATTATGGTGATTATGAATAATATATAATTATATTATAATGTATATTGAATTTCATTCAGCAGTCTGGAGTAAATGTTAAAGGATTACATATAATCCAGACTGCTGTAAAATTCACTTAATAATTAGTCATACTATTCAAAGCACCAGTGCAAGGTGTTGAACTCTGGTTTCCTAACAAATAGTTCTCATCAGTACAGTAATTACCCAAATGAAAGATACATTTAATAATTCACTACTTGAGCTGGGATTGCAAGGAATACTCATTGGAGTACCAGTTTCTGTCTAGCATCTAGAAATTTCAGTATAAATCATTTATTTCTGTCCAAGTTGTAAAATTTCTCGTCAATTAATTGGTATATTTTCTGTTTTAATAAAATCATACAATCCCAACTACTCAATATATACCCACAATTATTGAATACCATATTGTATCAATGATACTTGTAAATGGCGATCAGACGATATGAACTGCCAATTTGAACTCTGCCAAATTTATTGGTTTTATTAGTCGTGAAATGGTTTCTATTCCACTATATGTCCTTTAATGTGCGCAAAATAACAAAAGCTGAAATATTTTGTGTTATTATAGTTTGGTTATAATGCAAAGGACGATAAAACAAATAGGCGCCGAATATCCTTAAGGTCTAATTTTATAATATATTATAAGTTATTAGTCATTTCGAACGTATAAAACAGCACAACTATAAAATTGAAGATTTCTTCTATATCTGACGACAGTAGTATATTTCTTAGAGCTGACTATTTTAAGTTTTATAAAAAGTATTGAATAAAATATTTATTACCAAGTGTAGGAAGTGGTTTGATTTAATGATAGTACCACTTTAGAATAATATATATTTTTTTTTAATAAAATAATTTTTTTTTTTGAAAATCCTATAACAATATAATGTTTATTTATTCGTTAAACATTTATAAAATATATCTTGATTAGATGTACCGCACACCTATGATAGATAATCTATGATGTTATGAAGAAAGGATTTGTAGAATACCAACATATGAACATATATCATCTTCTATTCAATAAAGGGCGAATGGTGTAACCAACTATTATCGAGGTTACCTGCACGCAGTATTGCCGGTAAATCTACTGAAATAATCAAATGTATAATTGGATAATTATGATTGATCCTTTATTTTTCAGTTGACAAATTTTGATTATATTTATTTGAGTTTGTTACATGCACATTAACAAAGTAACATCGTAATACCGCCCTATATGTGCCTTCGATGCGTAAAGGTTTGGATGATGACCAACGACTTTACCAGACCACACGATGGACTTTTATACTTTGCCACTGACTGCACTGCCACCGACCGACGATAATATAAACTTCTTTTTACGTTTCAAATAACCCTCACCTCTCTATCAGGACTACTATTATTCACTGGCATTTTTAACTGTTGATGAACTTTTCTAAATCATTAGGGCAGTCCACATCAGTGGTTGGTAATTAGTTGATTTATGTGGTCTAAAAATGGTTGATCACCGAACTTTTCATTTAGACCGGCAAATTTGTTAGCGAAAAGTTGGGGATCAGTTATAGAGTCAGCTTGGGCTCCGGGTGCATTATGATAGTTGTCGGTAATATTTATTAAATTGTCGGCACTATTTCCGATTACCTTTTTTTATATTTTTATAAACACCGTGATCAAGTTGAATGTAGCTCTATTTATTCTGCCAATGTATTCTTCATCGATATTATTATTGGTCATACGTCGGTTAATTGTTAATGGTAATTGGTCAATTAATTGATCGTTTACACATGAGTAATCAGGTATGTTGGAATTCTGGAAATTTTATGGCAAATGTCTAGAATAACTGTTCGATAGAGTTAAGATAACCACCAAGTTGTTGGGAAGTACAATCTTGAATATACGAAGAGGGGGTTCGACAGAGTGTGTGAGGAGAGTTATCGATTCAACTGATGGGCCATTAAAGAACCAGTTATGTAGATGCTTACCATTGATATTATCACTAGTATGTTGCCAAAGTATATGTCTTACATTAAAGTCGCCGTGTGGTGTCAGGCGTGGTGTCTAGTTGCGGCTTCGCTGATAGCATTCAAATTAGCAACATTGATGGCCACTGTACTGGTGCCAGGAAAGTGATCCGAATCGAAAAGTAATTTACTATCATTTTCGGTCATAATAGTAATTTATTGTTATCAAAATTTGTACACGATATTAATATTTTTAGAACATTTTCAGATTCTCAGATTCAGATTGTCTCTTTCTATTTGTCAAGCGGAAATAGAGCTGAATAAAAGTGCGTAATTTATTTTATATGCTTGACTTAGTTAATTACCGATGCGTATAATAAATTGTATAATTACAATGGTTACAATAATTATTATACAAATAGTGTTCTATTTTTTTATTTATTTTTTTTTTTGCCATAATTTTTAAATTAGACTATACCAGCCACAATTCTAACCACATATAAAATTTCCCTTTTTTAAATTGAAAAATCTCAGCTTTCTTTCAGATAAAATAAACAAGAAAGTTTTTCCTTAAATGAAAAATTCATGATGTTCATCTGCAATATTCTCATATTTGGTTATGAAATTTATTATATTAATTAGTTTGGTATTTTCTTTTCATCATTCACCTGTCTAATATATTATAGGTACATAAAAAGGTCTACTTATACTTTCAATAAATTAAATGGCATTTAGAGAATTTGAAGAGAATTGATAACCATCATTGTCTATGACACTTTTACTTATAGCATAAATATTTACATATCGATCGAGAATAGATTTATAAATTAAAATGCGATAAATGGCAACCGTATCGTGTTTATGTGTTACAGAGAGATATTTTATATAAATAATGAATATTTGCCCTTTCGCCACTCTAACCAATTTTCAGTGCACTCACTGCATTCATAAGTTAGTATATGATCAAACAAAACATCAGATTTATGCGATTTAAGGGTAGCTTTAATCGTTAAAAAATATTGACCGCAAAATGTATTCATAATTGGGTGATAAGTCAAGATTATCCGGGCACTGGGACAGACTGGCGGATCTGGAGGCGATAAACAGAATTGTTAATCGAAGAAGCTGGAATTAAATGGGCCATATAATCAGGCGATATTGCAAAATACGCACTATATTGGAATCCTCAGGTTAATAGAATATTTGATCATTCAAAAATATCAAATCTAGGACCAGTGGTAGGAAAAGGGAGTGAAGTGAAAGTTGTTGGTTCACGTCCGATTTACTAAAGAATTAGATCAAATTTTTGTTTTTGACACGCTGCGATCACAAGTAATTTTTGTTAGATTCAGTAAATTTTGAAATATTCTAACAGCTGATTGACGTTCAGTTGCCATATAGGAATAAATCCATGATTCATCGTAACGATTTATTTTTTTTTTTTGCAATTCTTTGCTCCAATTGACATGATTTTTTTTTTTTTTGATTTTAGTTTCTGTGTCAAATAGTGCGGTATTCATGAAGCAACTAAATATTCTTGCAAGATTATTTGTACTTGACCAATGATCAAATATTAGCATAAGTTGTATGGTGTTTATTCATGTGAATCATAATGCAGCATCGATGTTCTTAGGAATGACATGATTTTGTGAGCAACTTTCAAGGGATTTCGTCACTAACGCTAACTTGGCCATGTTTAAATTTTGTTGGTCTGTCAATGATATTTATCATGTCGCTTTTTAGGGTTATCTTCGTATTAGATCTCTGTATGTTCTATAAAGTTTTTATATGATTAACGTTAATTAGTTTTCCTTTTAATAATGGCGATCAACATGTTAATGTAAAATATTAAAATCTTATAAAGTCGTGTGGGTGACAAAAATATCTGTATTATATTATGTAATTAGTTACAAATAAATACCGGCATATGCATATCAATCTGTTCGCATTCAGTTTCATTGACTATATTTTCATTTACGAATTATACAAATAGTTAGAAAAAAAAAATACAGAGTCAATTTGCATATCATTTGGAACTAAATATAAATTGTTACTATGATCTCTTCCATTTAATTAAAATGATTAATGGCTACAATATCTACTAATTTGCTTTTCTTTTTTTTTTTTCTTCTTCTTTTAGGTAAGTCTGTCTGGGATATTAATGTGGAAGATGTGGGCGTTCAGTTTCAAACTTTCTTTGTTTTTCTTAATTTAAATAAATTTACGTTATGTTTTTCATCAATATAATAATATGATTCATATGTAATGTAAGTACTGAAAAATTTACATATATTTATCAAAATGATTATATAATTAATTGTATATAAGTAAAAACAGTTATCTACGGTATGTTTTGCACAAGCAAAGTGTTATTATGTGGGAGGTTTAAGGTGTTAAGAATAGTTTGAATATAAATTACCGTTAATTTTAAAAGTGGCGATCTGTGTGCGGATACATAATGTCAAAATTTGGTAACAACATTCGGCAAAAAAAAAACAAAAAAAAAAATCAAAAAAAAATTGCAGCTATGTCTGAAATGTTTGTTTGTAGTTTCAGTGGTGTTTACAATCGATAAACTTGATTAACATTTGCCTTATTTAATGCCCACATCAGATAATTTAATCTAGGAATAACTGACGCAGAGTAAATGTACAAATAAAATGAATTCGTTATTGATCCGAGAAATATACTAATCATTTACATGGATCACTGAGTCTAATTGACGTAGAAGACCGACTATACGACAATTTAGAGATTCTGGTTCAATCCATATATTTATTATACAACATCTAAGTTTCAACAAGGCAGTCGATGCTAATAAAGTTGTAACTGAAATCCTGAAGCATTGCATTTTTATTACATTTCATTATTAATTAGGAGTAAAGAAAATAATTTCGAATATTTGATGGAAGCGAAAAAAGTGTTACTTGATTATACGTCAGAACTATGCTTCGATGGAATTTTGCTAGAAAGGAGAGAATTGAGAATGCGGGACGTCTTACTTGATAACAGAACTGACGTTACCTGTAGATATTGCTCAGGTAAACAAAAACTGTCAGACCTGAAGGTGACATTCTAGCGTATTTGTGAAATATAATAACAAAGTAATGTACGAATGCTAAAGTAAAATTTTCTCAAACGCTACAAATTCTTATGTTTTTAAATGTCGTAGATT
>JANSTX010001165.1:0-22904 GCA_027564355.1 Penthetria funebris
TATAATATCAGTTATATATGTAAAATTTGAAGTCTGTATGTATTATACAAACAATTTTAATCTAAAAAATAAAAAAGTAGTAAATAGTTTGTATGGGAGGTACTTGAAGGAGTACTTCAATTTTTCTCATCTTCGAACTTAGTCTCATAAATCAGTTAAAAGTGGCAGGTGCAAAATTCTCAAGTTATCGTGCGCCCAGACGGACGGACGGACAGACATACATAAATCAATTTTTTTTTCATAAGCACTTCTTTGTAATTATTTTTTTTCTGAGATGTTTATTTCTTAGCGTTATATGGACGGAATCAAATACAATATACCCTCGTAACTTTGTTTTTAGGGCCTAAATATACGAGTATTGGCGTCAAGCTGGCTATCTATTCTGTTTGTGTCAAATATAATTCAATACAATTTCCCCATTTATTTTAGATGCTCATATAATTATTGAACATGCAACAAAACGAAACAATAATATACTAATATTAGTGTGGGCATACGATAAATTAAAACTATATCTATTGTAACACAGCGGCCATCTTTATTTAAAGTTCAATCCCATCGTATTGGCTATAGTATTTTATTAAAAGATGAATTTCTCATTCATAATTTTTCAAACGTGAATTTCATTCTTAACAGTGTTATTTAACAAGGGGTCAATAACCGCGTTGAATTTTAATGGTTCAATGGTATTGCCTAATTGCGTTTTTACTGTTGAGACAATTTGGCGTCATTATATTTGAAATTTTTGTTTGAAATTGTTGAAATTATGATATGTTCGAAATAGTTGTTAGATTAAAAAATATTTATCTAAAATAATATCAGGTATATTTTACAGAATTCTAGATATTCTTTTTTGATAATGTCCATCTCGGTTATGTAATTATTTTAATAATAATAAATAATTTCGAGCAGCCCACAAATATATGTCATTAACATTATCTTTTTAGCTTAGATCACTGTCCATTATACTAAAATATATCGTGATCGATTTATTGGTGACTGTGAATCAAAGATGGGCTACGTAATCACTTCATTCCTCACCATATAAATAATATATAGCTACATTTTTATGGTTACTGTTAGTTATACAATAATATTATCTGAATATATAATTGAAATTATACAACATTTTCATTTTAATAAAAAAAAATATTTGCTTTCATGTTTCATTTTCTTTTCTTTTTTTTTTTTTACTGAGATAATTGGGTAAATTTAAATTAAAACACTTTTTCTGTTTTATTTATTTACATTTTTTTTTTGTAGGCAATAAACTGCCTTTTTTATAAAATATCTCATTAAAAATTTTATACGTAAACTTTTCGAATTTACCCCTCGCCAAAATGTGAAATCAGACAGTTTTTCATGTATTTTCTTTCATATTGTTTTTCTTTGATATTAAAAAGTTCATCAATCCCGATAACATCACCCCTATTTTTATTTTAACTTAATCTATGTCTGAACTTATCTTAAAATGTGATTGAATTGTCCCATGTACGTTCCCTTATTAAATAAATTGAATAAAATAAAATCTAAAATCATTGCAAATTCTTTGTGTATACGAGAGCATAATATGAAATCAAAGAGTTTAAACTAAAGTTATATTTACGACAAATAATAGCAAATTGAAAATAAATTCAAAGCGTAATTTAATTAATCGTTCAATTGAAATTTTATTACAAACAATTGTAATGTCGTTTAACAGACATAAAATACATATATTGTACTATACTAAGATTTTATGTATATACTCATCGATGATTTATTGGAACTTAACAGCCTGAAAAAATTCAAATATATCTTGGTTTTGTTGGAATAATGAGTGACGAATAGAATTCACTTATATTGTATTAGTGTAATTCAACACTCTGGTTCTTGCTTCAATATATTATATACTCTATATATTTGCTTGAATTACCGTTATTCCGACTTAACTTAAGTGGATGTCACACCAAATTTCTATTCGCACGTAGTATAGACATTTTTGATCGGTTCTGTCAATGAGAATAATTTTCCAAAAGTTTTAATTGTACACTTATTATATTGATTATTATTATAAAAAAAGTTAAACTATAATAAGTTGAATTACAGAAATAGTACACGAATAGACAATGTTTTAAATATTTTCATTATAAAAACGTGTTCCCTAAAAATGTCAGTTCGCTGACTAGTCGGAATGTGGTTAAAAATTGGCTATGAAAATTTGAACAGACAAACAGAGACAAAAGTAAGAAACGTTGTAAAAAGGTCTGCATGAATTTAGTATCACATATCTTAATCATTAAAAATCAATATCACCAAGATATCCAACTGCATCACTTCTTCACCAATATTTTCGAAAATGTGAGACCACGTAACGAATTATGCATTGGGATTGACAGTTAGAGTAATACATTACAAGAATACATGAAAGAAAATGCTTTTTTTTTTAGGTACAGAACAATCAGTATAATACCGACAAGCGGATTAAGTTTTCAGTAGACAATTTCATTTGTGTAGAGTTTCTATTCTTCTTTGAAGAATTAAGAGAAATAAATATATTTAATATATTTAAACTCCGGGTTCCTAAAACAAAAAAAAAATAATTCAACTGTGCACTCATTCAGTAAAAACTAGATATATATTTTACTCTTATTTCCCACAAACGGCATTCAAAATTTCAAATTTGTTATTAAATCTATTCATTCATATGCCATTAATCTGTGAAATAATTTTGTGTTTATGAAGGCGTTTTTTTTTTTTTTTAATGAAAGCAGAAAATACTGATTTTTAAGTGGTGTAATGTGCTTCTTAGTATTTGTAGATGAAAAAATTTGCAGTCCAAGATTCGAGGTTCCTAATACTCGTACACATTGATTGTTCTTTGTTTAAAAGTTTCTGATAGTATTAAGTGACTGTTTATTTTTTTTAAAGATTCATCTATACATCTTACTAAAATATTGATTACAGTTTTCTTGTTGGTAGCAAAATGGGTGTATCTTATCAATGTTCAATGCTTTAAAAGAAGTACTGAAAATGTTTAATTGTTATTTATTTAATCTTAACATGTGCACATCACATTGGGCTTTATAGACTTATATTCGACAAAACCAGTATTTTATACCAAAAACTGTATAAAAATTACATTTGATTAACAATCACCTTCACTTCTGTAAGTGTCCAAAAATTCTCGTTTAATACTTTTGTAATTGGTCTGAAAATTTCAAATATGATCATGAGTAACGAAAATTTGAATATTTAAGATACGATGTTATTTGTCAACTTTCAAGTACCGTATCCATATATACGATAGGAATCAAAAAAACAGTTTTAAAAATTCTCACTTTATTTTTGTTTTTAAATTCATCAGTCAACCCAACCATTTATATATTAGTGAATTCTTTTACTGTTGCATAACTCTTTGATTTATTAAAAAAAAAACGCCCAATGGTGTCCATCGTTCAATCAAAAAAGTTTATATTTCTTAATGTTAAGAGCTTGATGAAAACTTTCAAGAAGTAATTATTTTTCATAGAAAACAAACATCCTTCAACATTATAAACATCTTCGATATAAGGAAAAAATTATTTCACAATAAAATTTATTTATTTGATGCATCTTGATGTGAAACACATCAAGATTACAAAATGTAGTACTTAAAATGCTACATATTTTGAATATTATGTTTAAGCTTTGCGAAGCTTTATGCATTCAACGAAAAGAAATAATATTTACTTGAAGGAGTAAATATTGGTTTTTATTTTAATTCCAAAACTGGACTATTTTCGATTGTGAAATTTTGCAAAGTAAATTAATTACAATAATTTCAGTATGAAGTGTATGTGATAAAATTTGTGTAATAGTATTTTTGTTATAATGGTCTTACATTTTAAATTATATTTAACTTCAATTTATAGCAAATTTTTCACAACATCTCTAATATATTATATTAGGGTATAAATTATGACCTATTGAGGTCTAGAAAAACAAAAATGGCTACTGATAAATGGAGTAAAAAAATATTCAAATCATTATAGTGTAAATTCAAAAATCCATTTAAATTAATATATCAAATACAAAGACAGTATTTTTATTTTGGTAACAAAACCTTTTATTTGCCAATAATATACTCTATATATACTTCTCTCAAATGAACAATATAAAATATCCTGTGAGTTAATATACACCATTGATGATTATGTTTCTATCAGCAATTTGATTCACTAAATTTTTAGGATCAAGGATAAAATCATGGAGGCAAAGTCGATGTCATAAACTTTAGTTTCAGCTTAATAAAAATTACTATCAGAGGAAAAACAAAAACGATTTGGAAGAGAAAACAAAAAAAAAAAAATTCTACTTTTTCCTTTTTGCTTATTTCCTTTTTTCCCTGTTTTGCGGTAAAATTTATTTTTACGACTGTTGATCGAGAATTATTTTCTGTTTAATCTGATATGAATTTAATATTAAGTTTATTTGGTACGACAACGACGACTTGACATACCAAATCTCAAATAATGGTTAAAATAATGGTTTCTGTATGGTAGATCTAATATATATTAGGGGCTTCTTCATAAATGAGTTTTGTTTTGGTTAAATTATATACACTTTATGTGCTCGTATATAGAAGTACAGAACATAAATACAATTGTTTGATACAAGCAAATATTTTGTTGTAGATCCGAAAGATGGAAAAGAAGAGAAATCCTAGAATGACAGAAATAGTTTATGCGGGTTTCATGACAGATAAAATTCAGTTATGTGTACCTATATAATATTAATATATATCAAATATACTAGCATCATGTATACAAAATGTGGTGAATATTTACTGCACAATAATTTTCGCAACTTTATTTTGCAGAAAATTTGATTTATTATATGAAGGCCAATAAAATTCTATTGTTGAAAACTGGGAAGAACTTAAAAATAGGAGTAATTCAAGACATCACTTTAGAATGTTACTACAGCCACTACAAACACAGAGCAGAATTACGTTTTTTGTAATTACTACAAAATGTAACACAATGTAATATGATTTGCTATTAATTTAACATTTATTGCATTAGAACAATAATACGCTAAACGATAATAGATAGTAATTTTGTCAAATTCTTCACCAAATTTTTTCAATTCTTCACCAACAAATTTTTCACAGCAATGATTTTGAGTCAAAAAATATTTCGTTTAAATAGGACGAAATAATTCAAAATTGTAAATTAATGTTTTAATAATTAAGTACAAAAATAATTGATTCAATAAGAATAATAATTTAAAATTAAAATATTAATTAATTTACTTTAATTATGTACAATTAGAATTAAAGGATTTTAAAATTGTAGTAAGTACCTATTTAATAATTTGAATTAAATGTTTTCTAATATAAGTAATTCAAATAATTGGTTTTAAATTACATGAGTTAAGTTTGTAAAATCATTTTAACATGTACATCAGATGGGTATATAGTGCGGCATGATGTATGATGTTACTTTGCCATATCTAATATTCATATAACAGTAGATATGTTGGCGACCAATTAGAAGTTTAATAATTTTGTAAAGATCATCAATCACTGATTCAATTAAATACCGTATTTATTGAGAACAGATAGATTGCGTTGCAAAGGAGCAGAAATCTTAACAATTTCAAGCAGAAGTCATCAGCGCAACTTTATAGTAAACTAAATATTAACAACATTGGTACTCGAACTTGAGATGATGATCTAATGGTATTAAGAAACGTGGCATCGATAAATCAAATTTCTTTTATTCGGCAAAAAAAAAAAAAACCGTGTACATAAAAAATGGGAAATGTGTAATATCAAGCATAATAATTTATTTATTGGAAATTAGTTTGCCTGATATACAATATATAAGCAAGGAAGAAATCATAATAATGGTAATTTATTCACCAGAAAACATTGCAAACAAAGCAATGAAAAATTATATAATAAATCATTATTTTTGTAAGAACTGAAATTCAAAAGTTCAAAATGAAAGAAAAACTGTCGCCTACGTTAACCAAGAACCTGTTGATGTAACAAAAACATTCTTTTGTTACGCTTCAAATGATCCAAAAATAAATTTCAGCATTGAAATATGATTTACATTGACTTAATCAAGAACATCATCTATCAATGGTGTGAAAATTTTTACATTTAACTTTCATCGTAAAAATATATTGGGTTTAATCATTAGAAGTAGTACAATAAAATGTGTTCTATTCAATTATGTAATTGTGTCAAAATCTCGAAATTGGTTATCCTAGTTATAGCCCGTAATTGAAACGAAATTGTGAGAGAGTCTATACCTACGGATTCACTTCATTTGGTTAAATTTGAACGAAATTAAATATGAAATCAAATTTTAGTGAATTATTACTTTTCATCTTAAGAAGAATCATAATAAAATTTATTTCAAATAAATTAAATGAAAATAAATCCATTTCGAAAGAAATACATACGAGATACTGCTGGTTGGCTTTAGTAATATCTTGCATATTAAGTAATAATCTCATAAATCAAAAACGGTCTATGTAAATCAGTAAAATGTAAATCACGTCCTGAACAAGTGTGTAGAACAAGATTTTGATTTTCATATACGTCTCACGTATTCTTAACATTTAAATATTTGCATAGTCATGGAATATAAAAGAAAACATATAAAAGCTTGTTTTTAATACAAAACATACCTAAATTCTATTTCCCTTAGTACATGTTACGATAAATTTTGAACCAATCTACATACTCTCCACCTTTGTAGTCTTTTACTTTCTATTCGGTTCATTTTTCTAATACTGTATATGATCTATTAGGAAATGTAGACTAAATTCATAGCTTAAACTCTATATGAATATTAAATTTGCATTGCATTTTTAAAATTGCAATATTTTAATGATAATCTTAAGATCTATCATCAACTCTTCTTTTGCATAAGTCAACTGAAGAGACGTTTGTTGAATTTGGTGGATAAATTGCAAGAACATATGAAAATGTTAAGTGTATTTAATACTCTTATGTTATTATGAAAACAATACCAGTTACTGAAACACCCTGACGAATGAAAATATATATAATATAATATTTAATAGCACAGAACAGTTTGTGACAATTTTTTTTTGTTATGACAATTTAACTTTTCAACGAAAATCCAATTTTAGTATCGTCAAATTCAATTGAATTAAGGGCATATTCAGTAGGTGTAACTATTATATTAAAGTCAGCCCGAGAACGTTAATTGTGTATCTCTTAAATTCTTGTGCCAGCTTTGTTAACGTAGTCAACTCAAGCATAGTTTTAACATTTCAAGTTCCAGATCGTCCATAAGACAAATGTTGTCATCATTCAATTTGAGACCATTTTTTGATGTTTGATATGTAATTAAAATATTTCAGCAGTGCGAGTTATAGCTCATTACAATATCTAGGTTGGCGATCACACCTAAATAGGTGTCTAAACAAGTCCTATCACTTTATTAAACTAAGTATCATTTGATATTGTTAATTTAAAATTCACTTCGTATTTTATTGGTGGGATTAGTGAAGAAACACGTCACCAACATTAATTTCAGCTGAACGTATAGTAAGTTTTTGACGTACAACGATGGTGCAATAATGTGAATTTAAATATATTTAAAAAGTTGTGTCAATATTTATCCAGCTGCTTTATTCTGAATGTGAAAAATCATATTTTTTGTATTACTTTATATGTTTGTTAAAATATGTTTAAAATAAAATTGTAATTCAAAATACATTTTGTTATTCTTTTCAAGACAATCTGCTGATTTGCACATTAAAAAAAATAAAACACAACACAAGAAATTTTTTAAGAGAACTTAATTTTAATGTCACACTATTGACTAAAATAAATAAAATATTGCATTGTTCAATCCTTGGAGAATTTGTATATTGTTTTTCTCGGGCTTTATGTCCTTTTTTTTTTGGAACTTCATCATCACCTCTCAGATCAATTTTCGTTAGAGAGAAAAAAAAAAATAAAAATAAACGACAAATAATCCTTTTTTATGATAACAAAACAAAAGAAAATACTTAAATAAGCTCTATAAACAAAAGATCCTTTTACGTATAGATTTTCTGTTGATACAAAACTTTCTTCTGTTTAAAATTCCTGGTATTTGCTGATTCATCCCTTTTTACTCAACTACTTAGATTTCTTTGTTTTATGGAAGCGGTTAGTTAACATTATACATGGGAAATGAAAATTAGTTACCTTTTTTCTTGCTTAAGGTTATTGGGCCAGGTTGTTGCAAAATACAAAATTATTTAAATGATTGATTGTAGGATAAAAACAATATAATAAAAACAAACAAAAACATACAAATGGCCCCAATCCTAAAAAAACAAGTAAACTCGATAAGAAGATAAAAATCCTTTGCTACAAACAACTAATTCGTCCTTTAATGACATATGCATTTGCGTCCTGGTCCATGATATCCTCACATCAAATGGAAAGAATTCGAATTCTCGAACGCAAAATTCTTCGATTACTAACAGGTGCCAGAAGGCCTAGGGGTGAATATAGACATATTCGTAACCGAAGAATTTACCGTGCAGCGGGTATCGAAAGAATGGATAGAGTGCTGGTTAAACAGGCGATGAAATTTTTGGCCAAAATAAGAGAGTTCGAAAATGTCATTCTAAGGCGAAGTAGCAGTATGCTCATTAGATTCGGTAGTAGTGGCCGATAAACCATAGGATCAAATATCCAATGCACCTCAATCATCTGGGTATCAGTGATAGACTATATAATTATGACGGTTTATTAGCTCTATATCATCAACGATCCAATACTGATTCACAACTTGTGTATAACGTGGAACAAAACCGTGAATGTATTTACGAAGACCTATAAAAGACTCTATTAACCCTACATTCTCCTCCCCAACACTCGCCCACATATTCCTACTGTCACTATCCAAATCATAATCCAAATTCCACCTGCCCAAGGTAGTTTTTCGCTTCCATAAATAAAAAAAAAAAAAAAAAATTCACTATATGCATTGTAAGCATTGTGGGCAAAATGCGTTTGTCATCTATAATTTGTTAATTAACTCAAATGTAGTTTTTTTTGTATATAGGTCCTGAAATTTTTACTCATTTAAAAACATAAAAAAAAAATCAAAGGAATTGCAAAAATAAGAAGTTTCTCGACACATTCGCAATAGCGATAAAAGATAATCCAATTGTCCTGTTGACAGATAATCACTCCAGTCACGTCTCTTTGAATACACTAGATTCCACCAGAGATAATGCAATAATTTTGAAAACCTTTCCACCACATTGCGGCTTTTATTAATTTTATGGTTTAATTTCAGAAAAATTAATAACTGTCTATAATATACCAATGATAGGAAAACTATCATATGAGGTTGCATTTATTAATATAAGTTTTACATTAGCTTTAAAATAAACAGGGATTTGGCCATATAAATCAACTAATTTTTTAAGATTCAGACTTTGACGCTACATATGTTTTAGATCAAAAATTATCTACTATATGACGATACAAAATGATTCAGGGAATGAGATGACTGAAGTTGCTACTATTGCAATCAAAGGCAATAGTTTTGATTACAGAACGTAAATATACTTATGGCATCACAAAAACCACCTGTTGAACATCAACAAAGTTTATTTTATTTGCATTTTATACCGCTTTTTTTGGCATTGAAAATTGATTGCAAAAGTACATAATAACTGAAAAAGTACAATTTGCTATTAAAAGTGATTCTTAACAAGGAAACCGGATATTAGTTGAGTTGTAAAGATACAATTGAAATTCGTAATTACTATCTAAACCACTGTAGATCGATATATTGAATTTAATAATAATTAGCATAGCAATCACAGGATATATTATTGCTGGAGAGAGTACAGAATAGATTGTGTGCAAAAATTACCAGACAAAATTAAATATAGTTGAATGCACAGATAATTATAAATTTACTTTACTCGTAATTGTAAATTAGTCAAATAAATTCAATTTATGGTAAATACTAAATTGTTTTTTAATTCCATCCATCCAATTTCATACTTGACACAATGAATTAAAATTATGCAAAATATGCGAGTGTAATAATTTTGTTGCCTTAGAAATATCCTTGGTTCGTTACATATTATTCCTATATATGGTAATCGAATAATGTGAAATAGAATTATTTTGAATATTTTGGGATTAAAACCACATTATACTCCATATTATATAATATTAGAATACATTCTATAGAATTTTAATATCATTTACCAAAGACAATCCTTAAATATTTAATTCTAATACACTTGTAGTAATACTATTGGGGATTATGTAGCACATAAATAAATAGAGTATTTATAGTTTGTTGCATATATTAACAGGAGCTTTATATAACTCATATTATTATTCTATTATTCTGATATTTTGTAAAGATTTATTAAGACACAAGCTTCTAGACAAAACTTTGAAACGTGATATTTTTGAACAAAACTATAGAAATTCTTTCTACTTGACAAGTTATAGAATAAAATGACTGAATCAATAGTCGCTTAAATGAACACTTTATTAAATTGTCAACTACGAATAATATGACCATGATATATTGAAATAGACAAATGTGCATTAATACCGTTTGATTACATCGCACTTAATGTGCGGCTGAATATCAAACACACAAAAGTAAATTATACTTCATACGCTTGCTGTACCTTCTTGTGGTAACTGATTTGAACATAGGCTGATACTAACAATATAAACCATACATGGTTATATTACTAGTGTGACGGAATGTGATTTAGCGCATAATTAGGTACTAACATCCAACTCAACCAATCTAGTGTGGGTACTTGTAATGATGATGATGATGATGAGAAGATGTTGTGTATTAGTTTTGGAATGAATAAATATATTTAATAAAAATCTAGATAGTTTTCGACTTTCTGGAATACAGACAAAGATAATAAAGTGATTGAAATGATTAAGAAAAAAAAATAAAATTACTAAACACCATAAAATTACCATATTCGCAACATGATCAGAAACGGTTTGAAAGATAAGGGCACGAATTAAAAGATATCCACTCATCATGATCAATGAATTTAAGTTAAAGTATTACAAGAAATTAACAGTGTAAAATTTAATATCGGCACAAGTCAGCAACTTTTTAATGATCAAAGATATTGAAAATCATACAACAATATGGCATCATACTCAATGTAACCTGAATCAAATGGGATCATTATATATAGTCTATTTTGTAAGCTAAAGTTGTTAAGAAAAAGTTATGAGAGTTTACGAAACATTGTTTTGTATGCTAACTCGTCGAGAATGGCAATGAATTCCATAGACTCACAATTGTGCAACATGCGATAGATTCATCGGAACAATGGTGATACCATAATAAGCGACAATGTGGTGCCCATATTGAAGAGTATGATAAATTCCATGAAATTTAATGTATTTTAAAACATTGTTAAAAAATATTTACAAACAGTGAAAACTACAGCATTTTTAATTAGTATAACTCTTCGACTGACGAATATTTATATTAAAAATAAAATTTACTTAAACTTACCTAAAAACGATGGAATGGCTCCCAATGGCATTACAAATAAACTGACCAATAAATCAGCAATAGCTAATGAAAATAAAAAATAATTTGTAACATTTTGAAGTTTACGGTCCAATGCCACTGCCAAACAAACCAAAATATTTCCTACACCGCCGGCAATTATAAATATTATCACAAATAAGAAACTCCAATCATAATTCACAATTTCATAACTAGTTGTATTATTAACATTATATTGTTGAGTGATGCCAACAACATTATTACCATTGATTGTATCAACAATTACATTACCAGCAACATTAATTGTGGCTACAGTATTTTCATTTGTACTAAAATAATTTAAACTTAATATACACTTAATTGGTTCCAGGAACGTTGAATTTACATAATCAAACATTTCATTCTCATAAAATGAATTATTTACACTTAAATTATGGCAACGTAATATTTGATACGCATTTTCACAGTGTTGATTTGCTAAAATATCAGTACTAACATTAGAAGTGGCTGATGTACCAAATAAATCACTAATATTTAAATTACTATTATTACTATTAATATTTCGATTATTAAAATAATTATTATTCATAAATTTTGGTAATATTAAATCTACTTCTGACACAGGATTAAATACACTACTTATCACTATTGATGTATTAAAAACACATTCTGTTAAATTTTTCACTGAATTTGAAAAAATTGTTTGAATATTTTCCATAATAAAATTACATAAAAATGTTGCCTGATATGTAATTGTATTTTTACTATCCAAATAACATTTAAAATAATTGGTATCGGTTGAGGTGGTAGTGATGATTGTCGATACCGTTGACATTTCATTCGACAACGACGAAATTCTGGGTGAAATTGTAAAATTTGTTGTTTCAATATTAAGTGCTGAAATAATATCGGGAATATTACATAAAATTTCTGGCCCCCAAAATGTTGGCCACTCTGACCCTTGTGTACAAGCCACCTCAATAGACGGTCCTGAAACCGTATCATTGGAAACATCCATATCATTGTTGATTCCAGTTATTGTATTGAAAAAATCATAAATTATATGGAAGCCAATTTTTATTGAAATTGCTATTGTATGTTTTCTTCAGTTACTAACACTGTATCTGTAAAATATAATTTTTTTTAATTATTTTCAATAAAAATTTGGAACAATTTCTTATAAAAACATCCTTTTAAAAACACTGAACAAAAAGGTATTCCATAATGTTATTTGACTTTAAATAATCAATAAAAAATATGTATATTATAATCGTAGTACTATTCTGATATATTACGAATGAATTGAATGCCACTGAGCAAAAATCACAATGGTTAAAGAGTCCTATTGGAGAACCAATAAGTAAATAACACAAAACTTCAATAATCTGTATAGGTAGAATATGACGATTTTTGGTATCAAGCTATGATATGCTGAATAGAATCTGACGGTCATCACAAATTGTCAGCCGAAAAAAGTGGAATTGAATCGGACATACAATGAGACGATCAGTCGATGATATTTAAAAATTACATAGCTGCGGAGTCTAGTACCAATGTGGTTGGGAATGAAGTGAATTGAAGGTACTGGTCAAAGATCATAAACATGTCCGTACTTTGTTTGAACATTATAATACACTATAATGTACAAAAGTTTAATTTTATTTGACTTTCTGTCAAAAGTTGCCAAATTCGATTGTAGCGAGTCGGCAACCCCATTACTCATCTAAAAACTTATTGATGGATGATATACAGTACAAACTCATATGAGAAAATTATGATAATTCCAAATAATTTCATTAAATTATATGTTGATGATGCTGTTCTAAATACATAATAATATTCGACCATTTTCTTAATAAAATGAAAATACAATTTTTTCAAATCTTATGATCAAATATGATTCAACTAGAATAAGATGTAATGTCGCACGTGTATGAAAAAAAAAAATATATCCATAAGGATATAGAGATATATTGTATCATTATGTATATATACCCTAATACAGGGTTATGTTATACTGAAAATGTTTACGCGTATATATGATTATCCCTCGCATTCAAAACTAGTCGTTATATGTCGATTAACTTTGAAAGGCTTTCCCAAATTTCGTATAATCTTCATGATTAGCGTTGAGTACGATAAAATTAATAGTTGATTCTAGTACAAGAAAATCGCGAATGTGTTTCCACATATATTTAATTATATTCCCATATTTGGTATTTTCCCATCCTCATCATTTTTATATTTCTCTATCATCATCATCGTTATTTCTGCAATTGTGAGACCACCGGAAAGTGTACCCGCATTTTTCGTTCTTCGTTCACAAGCCATCCATTCCTTTATATATTTATAATCCATCGATAATCGCCTAATCTAGAAATATGTCCTGCACAACTCTATTACAGCAATGGCCCGTATCCATTGAAAAATTCAATTATTAGTTTTTGTTGTGATTCGAGGTCAAAAAGATAGAGTTAATGTCGAGTTTGTCGACTGGTTGCAAAAACATATCTAAATATAGGCAGCTAATGATTTATGTACTTTACTGAAATATTCAACTGGATATAATGATGATTAATTTCTATGTTTTTATGTTGATGAATTATGCCCGTCGTTAATATGATGATGATGACTTAGAAAAAATGTTACGAATTTTCAGAATTTTGAGACTTCATAATTATCTGGCGTTAATTTCTGTTCTTCTAGAGTATGACATTATTCGACTACCATAATTTCTGCCCCCAAACGAATACCGAAGACAACAAACAAAAAGTTTGTCCGTGTGTCCCATTTCTCATTGTGAAGTGAATCACCATAGTATTGAACTTTTATGTGAAAATTCGTTTTAATTTATTATAATTTCATAGTTGACGAGATTCTTATAAAACTTATTTGAAATAAGCAGATTCTCCCACTATGTGAGATATTTCAGTAAACGAAAATTTCACGTTATCCCAAATTGTATATTTATAACTGCATGGAGTTTTCAGTATTTTCAGATAGTTGCTTGATGAAATTGTATCAACACTAAGGATTCCGATTGATTATATAATAAGATATGTGCTTAACGCCAAACTTTATAGAAGACCGAAATTTACCTACTATCATTAAAAAATGTGATGCCAGTGGGAAAATGTAGAGTGAAATGAATTAGGATTGGTCAGAAATCAAGAGCAATCTTGGTTGATTTTTGACATTTTAGTCGCCATGTGGTGTAGTGATCGAAATAATGTTAACGATAACACGTCAAATAAGTCACTTACACACGACTGTATGTATAGATTCTAAGTTCCAATACTTTAAGCATTTTATTATGCATTAAATTTACAATGTACAAATGTGGATAATTAAATTAAATATTAAAATTTATTTATCAATCACTGAGTTTGAATTAAATAAATTTTCATAGCATTACACATGTGTTAAAATTTTTATCTTGCGGGGGTATTTTTAATCATGTTTTCTGCCAAAATTCATTGGAAACTAATTTATATTATGATTTGTATAATTAATTTTAAATAAATTTATTAAATCAAAGCAATAATATATTACATATTATAATTAAATTTCTAATTTAGTTTCTCGAAATAAATTGGATCCGCTTAGTTATGGCATATTAAATATTTACATTAGTATAAAATTTTAATTAAATAAACTATAATTTCAATTTTATGTAATACTTAATATTTAATACGTAATATGGTTTTTTGAAGTACCATAAACATAATAAAGGTGTTAAACGATTGCAGTTTGAGGCTGAGATAGCTGATATGTTAAACATCTCATATTAACATGTACGATAACATCATTCACAAATATTTTCATGTGATAAAGCTCTTATGCATAACATTGATTATGTACCAAAATACTGATCGGATAGTTTGCTGTCGAAATTTACTGTATATTAATGATCCTGGCCTGCAATCGTTTTATAAAGTTTAATCTATGTCGTCCTTCCCGCCAAAACTAATAACATCAATTTCGCTGTTACCATTTTGATGACTAAATGTGACAGCAATTATTGTAGACTATTTCGGTGATCATTGCTAAATAAGTGCTCTAATTCAATTGCTTCACCTTATCATCCTGAAATTTATTAACATTTATGCGTTTAACCTATGTATATAGTTTGGTTGAATTTAACTCATAAATCGCTGATATACTATTTGATTATAGTAATTTCATAGAAAGTATCACTGATAATTGATAATTTTATGACACATCTTACTGTCTCTGATTATTTTGTTCAAAGTTCGGTTATATTCTAATTGATTTTCTATCTAAGACACGATAATCTATATTAACTCATACGCATATTTATTATTTTAATAAATAATTATTTATTAAATTATTATTTTTTATAATAGTTTGTCTGTGCTAGATCATAAATAATGTGACGAAGACACAGAAAGATAAAGGGTCTATATAAAGACTGGCCAGTACCATTTTTGATCAATTCATTTGTCTGTTGAACCCAAATTTAATGTAATTAAGGGTGATAAGTTTATAGATTCTAATATTAACTATAGCAGAAAAGCAAAATAAAATAAAAAATCACAACAGCATTACACACTTCAATAAATAAATAAATTCTAAAATCTTGTATTAAATGCATTAACATGAAAATGAATTATTAATTTGCTGAAATTTACACCTCAATTTTCTAGCTAATTAAGTTCAAATTTCTGAATGAAATGTCTATCTTGATAAAAGGATAATAAATTAAGGATATTTTATATTTAAACATTTTAATTGGATAATTGATTTTTTTTTCTTTTTTTTTTTGTATAAAATTAGCAATTTAGATTTTGAATTAAAAGCAAATCACTATGTGGTGTTGATTTAATTATTATGTAAATTAGACTGTAATTAAATAGTGGATTGTATAATATTCTATAATATAACTTCGTTTCAAATAAGAGAAATTTAAACTGTTGAATTGAAAATTGTGTACTGTGAATATGAATAATTTCGAATTAATATTGTTGGTAAAAGTTTAATAAAGCGGCTTACACTATGTCATCGCATTGCCATATACATTTTTCATAAAATATGGGTCACCTAAGTATATAACACCTAAGTATATAAGACTGATTAGCTAATACAATCTGTTTCAAATGAATTGAAAACGTTCTAGTTCTATCTTGTTCATGAAATAAAAAATGTAGCATTTGTCGATCTGTTACTACATATAACAGTTTCAAGTTTAAAAGACTAGCATCAATAGTATACACAACATTTCTCTAAGATAATCATATAATTGCAGAACATCTAGTTCATTCATTGTTAATGTTGGTGTTCAGAAATAATAAATAATAATGAAGGAGAAAAGGGAGTCAATTTATAGTCCATTACTAACTAATATACAATTAATTACAATGATTTTTAAAACAAAATAAAATCATCCCTTAATAAAACTTCACAATGTTAATAATATTCCCACATAAATATATAAATTTTGAAATATACTGTGAGTTCGATCATATATCCCAACTTAAATTAAGCCAATGATTTAATATTTGATTAATTACATTTCGCATAAATCAAGGGAAAATATAAGAAATAATTGAAAATGGAAAAACAGAGAATAAAAGCGAAATGAAAATCGAATCGATTTAACCATAAAACGATGGATTTCAGACAAGGAGCATAACTTACAACAATTTAATTAAACAAGATGTGAATTTCAAGAATGTAAATTATAAGACAATTTTTCGTATAAATTATTCCCATCATTATATTCATCATATTATTTTTTATACAATCTCAAATAATATATTCATATTTGAGATTGTATAAAAAATAATGTTCGTGTTTAGTGTTATATTTTTATTATTATTTCAAATATAGGGTTGGAAAAAAAAATGCTGTCAAATTCTATTACTAACGGTCAATGTAAATGTTAAGTGTAAAAAAGTGTATAAAGGATTAGGTTTTTTTATTTTTTTTCCTATTGCTATTCCAATACCTTGTTGAAATTATTCAATTTACATAAATTGGAATTTTCTTCTATTTCAAAATCAATGGGTGGTAAAATGAAACAAAGAATGTTTGATTGATAAATAGAGAACCATATAAAAACTGAGTGCTATTGATCAGTGTTTGTTGGTAAACTTCTACATATACCTACAGATATATTCGAACAATCAGTATATTTCTAAAGCATCTGGCAAAGTTGTAGATGCTGTGAATAAATCAGTGTATGAGCAATTTTAAGTTCAACTAATAAGTAAACTGATGGTGAATGGAGTGAACAATATACATGGTGAGTATATTCAACCTATATTTAATTATCTGTGGTACCATCGATAACACAAAAAACAATATATGTGAGTTTTATTGCAAATGATCACGACCAAAAGGTATTAATGTTTTATTTGTGAACGTGGTAGATAAACATCTCACCAACACGCCAGTCAAATTAGCTGTGGATTTTTCCATTTTTCCAAATTATTTCAAATGTCACCGTATATTAGAAACTACTGGCACATTTTTCGATTTAGATTTGATGTTACATGTGTATATAGAAAATGTAAAATTAATATCATAATGCCGCGATGTCCACCCTTAATGCGATAATGAACAAGTATAAACAAAATTCGCATAACATGAAGATATATTGACATGGTTTGAAGGTGTAAATATACTATCGGTAGAATAAAACATAACGTTGGAGATGACTACCTAGACACATAAGTAGATTTTTCTAAAGGATTTCGTATTATAATAAACCCACATGGTCTACCATTATACATACATTAGAAGATTTATTAAATTGTTTAAGACTCTCAGTTCCAATTTTATTACCGTAGAAGTAATTAGAACAGTGCAATTTGTTGCAAAATCTATATTATTAAAATTTTAACATTGTATAGATCTCATCTGACGAAGAGAATAATTTTAAATTTTGATCGAAAACAGTCGACAATAAACAAAGTACAGATCCAAATGAATTATTGGGTACTTTTAGATGATCTGTATTCAAACATGATCACCTGTTATTAATTATGATTTTGATTTGTTTTCTGTTCGTTCTAAATACGTCAGTTGCTGCCATATACCCTCCAATCATAAATTAAATTTATAGTAATCCGAGGTACATCATGTCATCATGTCAATAATGTTAATCTAAGATTTCGTAAATAGATGCCTTGTATATTAATAATATTTTGACCAAATAAAATAGCATAAGCGGATGTGATGATATTTATAGAATATTAAGACCATGCATACGGGAATATGGTGTTATAATCAAAACAATCATTTTGCGGCATTTATTCTGAATGGTTTGGTTAACTTATTGATCGGGCATTCAAACCAAGTCGTTTATGGCTTTACTCTTCATAAATTTAAAGTTGATACAGAAGTTTTCAACGATTCCGTTTTATCCGTCACTCTTATTTTAATATTTTTTAATGGCCTCTTGTTACTTAACACAAAAATCCAATTCAAAGCTATGTTGAGTACTCTGCATACCATTCCAACAATTTTAATAAAGGGCCCAAGTGAGATCATATAGTCAATAATTTATGTGAAAATACTCCCTTGAAACTGATTTAAACATAATTTCTAATTGTGTTGACTATATCTTATAAACAAATCTCATCAAACTACTTTATTATTATAAGTTCAAATCTGTTGGTGTTTTTTGTGCCAAAATAGAGATTCAAGTACCAGTATATATCGAAATTATTTATCGACAATTTATTCACGAATGAATTAGTTCTTTATTATAAACAGTGGTTGCCGTCCGTTAATTTGGTTTGGTTGTTACTCCAAACCAAACATTTCTTGTAATTCCAGCACTAAATAAGGTTTATACGAATTTATATTTATATTTATATATTATTATATACTTTCTACTGGATATTTTCAGAGGAAAAAACAATTTGTTTGTTGATTACTTTCTAATCAGATTTCTTTGAACATCAACATTATTTTAGTGTACTTGTATATATACGAGTACATTTTGTGGTAAAAAGGTTTTTCTGTAAATTGTCTTCTCTCATATTTTAGTAGATACTAAAATCCTATCACGTAAGTAGGACACGAAGTTACGAGGATTATACTCAATTTTAGAAGGTATAAAACTTAACATATTTGCAAATATTCTGATTGAAAAGTTCATATAATGCACTCAAATTAGTTGGTATTTTATATGCCAAAATAATTAATCATATACGGAAATAATACAACACTTAATAGACAGATATCGACATTAATCTACTGATGACATTGAATTATCGACCATTTATTCTAATATGGATTTGATTAAATTTAATTAAAGAATTTTATTGAATTATATGGGAACTTTTAGTTTACCGACAACCTTTTTCTTGCTGCTTAACGTCATTATAGTTTCCAATTGACAATGTCAATGTAATATAAATTGCTATATAACTTTTTGTAGAGTTGTTAAATGTATTACAGAAGTTATTTGCCCCATACAAACAATAATTCAATTAGCAATCAATTGAACAACGAATATCTTTATCGACAAATTCCTGAATCAAATCCTATTTTGTGGCCGGTCAATTGTTGCAAATTAATTACTATACTTGGTGACGAATGGAGTGGCCGACTATCATTGAAGTTACTCAACCAATCTTGTGTGATCGAGGCTAAAAATATTGTGGTTAATGTCTAATATGTCGACTGGTTGAAAAACTCAACTCACTCTCGAAACGTAAAGGTACAGATAATGATGAAATTAATTACTTTTTTTAGACGATATTACTGTCCATAAACTGCACTAATTTACGAATACAAATAAAAATACTCAATAAAAACAACTAACAATTTGTAGTGTATTTAGTTATTTTCTGCTGAAATTCATAAATTTTAATTTGATTTGTTTTGCATTCATTTATCCATGAATAATTACAAATATTATGGTACCTATATGTATGTAGTCAAAATCTAATTAAATAAATGCATTTCCAGTTTGCCACAAATTGTGAAACTAACAAAAATTTCTGGATATAAATATTACGATTTCTGCATACAATTTATTATTGTACAGAATTTATTGCACACGTTTATGATTTATATTTGGCCGAAGCTAATGCAAAAGGTTGCCACGGACAATATTAATTCGCAATATGTAATGCCGAATGTACGGCATAAGTGATGTCAAACCAGAATATGTATATTAATATATTGTGCATGATGATATAATTTTACAGCATGAAACAATGACGCCATCTAAAACAATCGGAACAAAACACCCTTTCAATAATTCTTATAGATAATTTTTTAAATCAAAATTAATAGCATAAGCTGACAACTTTGATAATAACGGCACATGCCAAACTGTGTCAGTGGCCCTAGATATAAAGAGTGTGAGCAAATGTGTGTCAATAAACAAGTGATCTTTAGTTGTTCTGTTGGATTGAAAACCGTGAAAACGATCATGAATAATTTTGTTGAATTTCAAATATGAAATGATCTTAAAGTCAATCATTTTTTCTAAGACCTTCGATAAAATTAAAGTAATTGCTATATGTGCGGTCTGTATAATTGAATGGGTCAAATTTAGAACCATTTTTTTCTTTTTGGTATAGACAGAATATTTTCACCAAAAAATTAATCCAAGTATAAACATAATATTTGATTAACTTTTTGAACATAAATTACAGCTACCAAACATTAATATATAGGTCATAGATAACATGTATTATGTTGAACTTTGACTTAATGAAAAATTCAGATTTAGTTCTACCATCATTCTATATCATAATTATAAAATGTATTCAGAAAAGCCACAAATGCCATACATACTCGTATAGTTCAAAATTGACGATAGTAAAATATTAAAAAGCAATTTCAGAGCGGTATTCAAGTTTTCTTATTTTTTTTTTACTTGTGTTTTTTTTTTGTTTAAAGTTTTCACGGAGCATAATTTAAACATTACATAAATGTACGTCTAAATATTTATGAATTTAGCCTTACACTTATATCCGTTTCCATTACATATAAATTTATTTGCATTATAGCATTGAAAAATGAGCCTATCCGCTGGTGTTATAGTAAAATATGAAAATATGAACAACAACAAAAAATTGTTTTGAAGTGAAAAATTGTATTTTCTTGTATGGTAATAATTTTCCTCGAATATTAGGTCTGAATATTTAATGATTTGAGGTGGCTTCAAGAAGCTTGTGTTTTTTGTTTTTTGATTATGTAACCATAAACATTATTGGTCGAAAGTTAATTCAGCGATTCAGAATTTAATGGATATTTTAATACGGCTATTTTAAAAACTTTCAAATTGTAATATTTTATTGCGTAAAAATAGTAAGTGTTAAGGATAATTAATTTCTGGCACATCACAAATAATTGATTTTGGTTCTGAACTGTCTGCTGTAATATTAAACAATAAAATACACAATTACTAGTACCCATTAAAATTTCATTTCCAGTTTTTTATAATTTGATTCCGGATAGTGCTATTGCAATTTTTTTTTTTTTTAAACACAACATAAACTTATATTTTAAATAAATAATATTAAAAACAGAGGTACATAATACAGTATTCCTTCGTTGCATATCACTTTAGGGTTTACTATATATTCACTTTAATTTTTAATATTCATACGATAAATGGCATGGAATTGTGTACTGATATAATATTTAAATATTATGGTTAGTGAGATTAAATTATATAGTTCTAACACAGTGTGTTGTACTACAACTTAAATTAATATTTCCACTGGGCTAAGGTACATAGGAACTCTATTCTGAAAGTTCACATTTTATACAGATTCTTGATGGCAAAAAATTGGTAAGAGATTTAATGAATCATTGAATAGATTGTAGTTTGATAACGATATAGTGCTGTGTCTCAAATTACGAATTAGAAATGAATAAGTTTTAGACGATTATCATAGGTGATCATGTGTGTTGAGAGGGCTTTGTTGTATTGATAGAGTTCTGGCTTAAATTTCACCAATGAATAATGGCAGAATATTAATTGTACTGTTTATGTACTCTCCGTTTGGCATCTATAGAGAATCTTTGGTAAAATAATCGATAAGATTTAGGGGAAAAAAGTATGGTTCAGAAAACTGTGTACAAAACCGATGCGGAAGAAGATCTGTCAGATTTGATGAACCAATGAAATTTTTACACCTATCACAAACCGATAGATTATATGATGAATATGGTCTATGTATATATATATTTATGTTCACAGTTATTTCAAAACAACTCAAGTAACCAATTTAGTGTAATAAATCATTTCGTATTTCTTCTAATACTTTTGAAAGCACAGGAAGAAGGATGATCTTTCTTGTATCGCTTAATAAATTTTCTTCACAGGAATAAAGGAACATAATATTAATACAGCAAACTTGCTTCATATATATA
>JANSTX010001176.1:0-22901 GCA_027564355.1 Penthetria funebris
ATACTGGTATATTTTAAAAATATATAAAATATACAGACATGTATTATAATAATGCATATAACTGCCTATATGGTATATATTTATTGCCGTATTTAAACGGTACAAAAAGATTCAGACATGAGATTTTTAATATCAAAATTCTAGATATTTAAACGTCACGAAAAACACGGTAAGCTTAATGATAGTCATTAGCTTGCTATTGAATTGACTGCTAATTTGCAGTTTAGCTACAATTTCAGCCCTATGGCATGCAATTATTGGCAAATTATAGCACAAAATAAACAAAACATCGCGATAATTTGATGCCTTGTTTTTTATTTCCATCATTCTCTTTCAATCTAACTATCAAACAGAATCTTTAGGTTTATATTGAAAATACCTATCAATATCTTTCTTGTATAATATATTCTTTTACATCGGATACCTATAAATAAAGGAATAAAATAATAAAACAATATACAACTATAAGTTTTTTTTTTATATACTCACCCGTATAAACATATACTCAAGTTATAATTTTATTACCACCAAAAGCATGTACATCTCTTGTGAAAAGCTGAATATTCCATTAAGGCGTTCATTCTTCGTGATAAAATTTTAATATTTTTGTATAGTAATTGCTATAATAGTTTGAAATTTATTAAGGAGCAACAATAGTTCTTTTGCAATATGTTTTTGCATTTAATACAAAATACAATTACAAATAGCAAAGTGTCAATTTTACTATGATTATACAAAGTTTCATTAATAAGATGACGAATGGAGCAGTCGACAATCATTAAATTTCCCCATCATTACCGCCACGCAGTGTCACCGTTAAATCGATCACGTAAGTAATGGCGATATAAACTTAAAAGATGGTGTTATTGTTCATTGACGATTGAAGAAACATTTCATAAACAAACTAACCAACTGTGAAATTATGCACCACTCTACTTCAATATTCACATGTATAAACGGATAATTATAATTGATCCTAGAGTATCTAGTTATTAAATTTAAATCATAGCTATGTTCACATAATTTGATGTTTTATGCATATAATAAATGACAAAAGGTAACAACGGAGTGTCGCCCTATACCCATGTAATGGTGTATAGGTTAAGATGACACTAACGGCCTCAATTTTGTGTGTAAATTGCATTATATCGATATGTTACTTTACTTCGCCCACGTAGTTCGCATATATTATATACAGTCGGATAGTAAAACAGCGCTATATAAATAGCATTACCTACCCATTGGTACATGCACATTGTGACCATTTAATATTTAATGTTTTATGTATTATTTCAAAGCACTCTTAAATCGTAAAATATTTTGATTGAGCCTATACACAGTTTATTTAAATATTCACGGATAAAAATCAATATAATATGTGATTTTAACGCGTTATTCATTAATATTGTATCAGACTGGTGCTGAAAATGTGCAAAATTGTTTACAAAGTGCTCTGCTCGACAATAATTTTTTTATATTATTTTATTATAGGCTATTTGATGTTATTTAATTAACGTAAGAAACCGACAATATATTCATAAGATTCTTCATAAATGATTGGATTTGACTGCGGGTTTGGTGTAAAATTATACATTTAAGGGATCTTAATATGTAAGGTCTAATATGAAATCCTTCGTTAAACATCGTCTATATTAGGATAAGTTGGTCAGCGTGTAAAAAAACCGTATTTAAAAAAAAAATCCGAAATTACTGACTATAGATTTCCATGAAGTTCTTAAGTTCTTTGGATGGAAATAGTACTGTGTGCGGCATTCTAGGTGTTGCAGAGGAAATTGTAATAATTAAATTCAAGCAAATTTCATTCAAGTGTTCTACGTGAGGTTAGTGAACTCGTTATTTTCACTATATCTGTCATCAATATTATCAATGTTTAATGATTAGCCTTTCAAGTACCTAATTTTTCTAGGATAATAACCTTAGTTCAATCAGATTATACTAGAACAGAAAATCATTGTGTTGAACTTATGGGCTGATGAGTAAATTTGGTAAAACTACCTGGTAAAACACCAAACTATGGTAACTTTGTCAGTTTACATTGTGCCAAATTTAAATATTAAAGTGGTGGTGCAGCAAGTGGTTTTTCTAAGTTCTTTTTTTTAAATATAACATTTATTAACAATTAATTAAAACCTTCTTCTTGAACTAATTGTTTTTTCTAGACCTAGAATGGTATTGTTGTTAATGCATTGGTTGCTAAATCTATAGCCTGAAAATAAGTATTTTGTTTTTTAACATACTTCTATTTGTAACTAAAAAACCTGTTCAACCAATTAAATAGTCTTATTTTCTTGTGGTTATAACTGAAAACATAGTCACAATCATAGATGGTAAAAAGTATAAGAATCGTTGTATTAGTTTTTATTAAATGAAAATTGAATCTACGATCAACACAGGAATAATAGAACATACATCTCTACTATATCTGTACTCCCTACTAACAAGACTGAATATGTAAAAGATATTTTAATGCTTGCTACATATTCCAATATTTCTAGTGGATCTAACATCATGAATATACTACAGCTCATTATGCCATAAATAATTGGATGCAAAAATAGAAAACTAAAAAAAAAACCTTTTAGATTAAGTGTAACATCAGAGTATTTAGGGGTGCCGGTTGTTTAACCCTACCACTTGTGCCTACTAGAACAATTAAACATATATTGACCTTGTGTGTATAAATAGAAATCTTCCACATCGTGCATTTGATTAACATAGGCATCAATTTTCACTATATGTGTGAAACATTAATATTTCGGGCAGCATGTGTATTGCTCTATAATATAATAGATTCACAATCTTTTTTTTTTACTAAGTTAGCCGTACACATATATTGTTAGTGTCAGTGTACCAATTCTAGGTCGTGAATATATAATAATTTACATTATTTTGTCATCTTAACTTACACAGCATTCAACTGATCTTTAACAGAATTGTCCTATTTCTTTTTGCTATTAGTAGTATGTTAGACACTGAATGACCTATGAAACCAGCGCTTATTCAGCAGTATTTTCTATTCATTTTATGTGCAAAACATCCTTATATTGAATATCACGCATTCTATTCTACAAGTAATTGACAAATAGTTTACTTATGATACATAATTTATTCACCTCTTTCCTAAATAATATGAATCGACAATATACTTTGATAGTTCTACAATATTTACAATAGAATTTCGAACATAAGATTGAACAGTCTAAAATGCCACGCTTTTTCAATGCGGTTTATCAATGAGTTTGACTATTAAAGTTCTCAGCATATTCTCAGTAGTAAAGTGCAATTGAAAGTAATTTACCGTTAATATACTAATAGACGCCCTATGCTCCCGCGTGGAGTAACACATGATGCAGATGGATGTTCACAAAAATCATTATAGATTCACTGTATCTCTCGTGTTTTCTTTTAAAATAATCACACCTAATAAAACCGTGTGAAACATAACTATTTTCAGACAATTGATAGAAAACCTGCCACTGTTTAAAAAACATTAATATATTTAATAGATGTAAAGATATAGTACTGGAGAAAAAAAGGGATTCATGAAACAGTATACACCACCCAAGGTGTTGTCCCAATCACGTATTTATATGATTTTCAGAACCAAATACTTGGATTATGACGGATGCTGAGATCATAGAAAATTTTCATGAATTAGGAATGTTTAATGTGCATTATTAGCATGATGATAAACAGAGAGTGCGAAACAGGGCGGTATCTCCGATACATCAGAAATCTGACAAATAAAAGATCATCTTGGCTAATTAACAGAAAGATATATCGAGATGAAAGCACATAGATGAATTACTAGGCATGTTTAATTTCAAATATTATATATTAAATTAAATAATAAATTAATTCAATGTTTCAATGATCAAAAAAACAAATTATGTACTTACATTTGAATGTGTAGAAATAAATTGAATAAAACTTTAACAAATACATCTTTTTAAAAAAATACAAACAAAAGTTCAAATATTTTAAAAAATAAAGTAATTTTATTTATAAATTATACATTTAAATTAATTTAAATAAAAACAATTTTATTTGCTGTTTATTGTTTTTTGTTTATACACAAATTATATACTTCAAACCATTTGAGATATCCATATCAATTCAATTCAATGATTTGTAGAAAATTGAACAGCGGCTATATGATATATTTAATGTAAGTGGTTTTATAGACAGCGTTAAGCCAGGGTGATGATATAAAAATATTTCAATGCAACAACAATAGGGCCAAAAATTGCAAATTAATTATTAGCAAAAAGTTATACATTTAGTAGTAGTCAAAATATATAGTTAGTAACATGCCTACTAGTAAATGTCAAAAAAATATCGATTTATAATACATGCGCAAAATAAAATATGCCGAATGGAGTCCGTTGTGCTGCGAAAAGAGTACTTTTTCGCCTCAGGCGAATATAGATTATATATATATTTTTATGTGGCGGGATAATTTTTTAAGTTTAAATATTTTTTTATTTTTAAAATTTTTTATTTTTAACATTGATGTCCCGGGCCTTCATAATTTCTTTGTCGCACATAAATGAGTTATCCATTCTAGTATTAATATCTGTATTTGAATGTCAAATGATGAAATTAGCACTGGGAGGGACCACCGACAGCTGCCATAAACAAAAACAACAACAATCAGTAGAGTTAGATTGAAATTGGAATATTGGTGTTTTATGTATAAAAAAGGTATTTATGTACATTATAAAATTTAATTGATTATCTAATTAAAAAAAATAGAAAAGCGTACAACTTGAATTCCGTATTTAAACTTTTGATCTGTTTTTTATTTTATTGTTATTGTATTGTAAGTTTACACCCATAATTTGTCGGTTTGAATAATTCTCTTGATGCATGAAAGTAAATGTATTTTAGCAATATATGCTTTATTTTAGAAATTATAATTTGCTCATCTCATATAGCAATATAAATATTTATTTATTCATACTTTATAGAAATAATGCAACATTTAATTCATAGGGAAAGCATATTGGGCATCAACGAATAACCGCTATTATTTACGCTTTGTAGCCACCATCTATTCACTTCACGCCACATCTTATCACTGGTACCAGTCTCTTTATTAAAACCAATTCTCCGTCACGTTATTCTAATCGGTTTGGTATTTGACTAATCTGTAGATTTCCGTTAATCTTGCCCCGGACTTTACATATATGCTTTATATTTTATACATAATATTCTCGATCTAATATTCTATGTTCTTCGTCTAATAATCATGTTTTTCATCATAATATGCAACAAAATTTCCATAAATCCTAATTTGATATTATATTTGGCAAAAAGATTTTTAATGATTTTGTCCTAGGCTTCTTCTATATTGACGAAAATTTGACCATGTCAATTTCAGAATCTCGTAGCCATATAATAGTCCTAATAATATACTCTTATCTATCTGAAATCTGGTCTTGTCAAACTGAAGAGATGATATTCCCTGAGAAAACAAACATATAACAAAATTGTTTTGCAGAAAACTGTTCCAATTTGAGGACTGTTATTTTCATAGTGCAGAGTTTATGTGTACAGTGTAGACTTCCAGAATCAATGACTTCATCGGTTCCAAAATTTATGGAAATTAGAATAAATACAGAAGATGCAAAATTCCTAATCCAATGTGATGTAGTTGTGGTGGGCTCGTATGTATATGAATAATATTATCTTCATCAATATCTCAAGTTTTACACCTCATAGATGCATAAAAGTACACAAGTTTAGTTATTAGGTTATACATCCGAATAATTCAGTAGATTATATAATTGTTCAGTTATGAAGTTAGTTGATGAGATATTATGTAGCAACTCAACAAACAACATTTCCTCTATGCAATAGATTCACGATGGTGACATCACATGAAGGTAAAGATGGGTTGTGTAACTTAGATGATTGTAATAGGTCACTTACCTCCTATAAATTATATACTAATTACATTGGAAATTATTCGTACCATTTGATGGAAAACTACTAAAAACATATAAAGGTGTCTTTAAACATAACTTAATGTTTGAATGAATTTGTTCGTTTATCACCTCGATCGATTTAGAAAAAAATAATAGCAACAATGTATATATTTACTGAATACATATACAAGTTTAATATTGTTAACATGCAATTATGGATACCTGTGTATAATCTAGAACGAAAAACCATATTTTTTGAAACACGACTTAGTAATTCAATTATGCATTCTTCACATTCTATATAGGAATATATGAAACGTAAGTTATAAGAGTATACTCACAAAGTCTGTAAAATTTTCTAGATTTTATCAAATTGTTGTTATCGGCTTTAAGCTATATTATTATTTAAATAAGCGCATTCAACTTCAACTAATTTCCGCATCTTATTTTTTTTTCCATAAACTAGCTGCGATATATAGAATATTATTATTTATTATACTTTTTATAATCGAAAAAAAAAACAGTGTTTTTTTTGTTGTATGGTTAAGTACTAAATAGGTATTTTACCAGCACGTATATATATTGTCTAAAGATTGCTTATTATCTGCTATCAAATATCTTGCTAACTCGATATAAATATAGCTCTGGTATAATAATGACCATTAATTTGCTTTTCTCCTGTCTGTTAGGTAGTGAATCTTACCGAGAATTTAGTTTTTTTTTTTTTTTTAGTATACTTTATGAACAAAAACAGAGGTTTATATTTATTTGATGGGTAAAGTTTTCATTTTATTAAGATTTAATGGCAAATTGTTCTTGCAAGTGATTGCTGAATTAAACTTGATTACATATAATTGAGAACATATTAAAAAAATATAGCCCAATTATATGTATGATGGTGTATAGGAAATTACATCAACAAAACAAAGGCAATTTATCTTGCAATTTATTTTATAAAATTTAGTTTGAACTCATTTAATAGTTAAAATATTACTACCAACTGCATCGTACTACTATAATCATCATACATGAAAAAATACTATATAGAAGTGATGATGACTTGGAAGGAATACGACTTTCTCATTATCTCGATTTATCGATTATAATAATTTCACTGACTTGGTCAGATATATGTAAATGAATCTTGATTATATTACATACCTTTAATTAATTCCAATATGGAACGTTTCGTATGATATATTCTACAGTATGTTAGTGGTAAACATAAATATCTGCAGCATATATTGTAAATGAAAGTATATAGCAAAAAAATTGTTAATAACAAATATAGATATAAATATATATTTTTTAAATATTTAATATTGTCATTATAAGCATCTTAATTATCATCAACATCATTCGTTGTGGGGAGATAAATCACATTCAGAGAAGTTTGACAAGGTGATAAACTCTCAACATAATATTTCTAGTCAATTATTTTAATTATTTTAAAAATGACGAGACAATAAAATGATCTATAGATTTGTAGTGAGTAAAAGAATATTATAATATAGGGAATGGTTCTAAAATTACTAACATTACTGGTACTAGCAGTACATCTATTTAAGTATTCAAATTCAACTTCTTTTTTATTTGGTATTGATTTCGTCTCTTTAAAAGGGAAATTCTTTCTCTGTTACTAATACTCCAGGATATGCTTTTTGACGTTACCACATTGAATCACTATAATTTTTTCAAATTTAAACCTATCAGTTTTTAATCGTTTTTTTTATAATGATCATTAAACATAAGAAAAGTATAATAATGTGTTTAGGGGTAACCACTCCTAATAAAATAATTTATCATATGCGTATATAAACAAATAATAGCGATAATCAACATAAATTACATGATTCCAAGAAATCATAATTATTTTTTAATTGTACATCAAGAAATGAATAATTACATTAATATTGTAAATGTTTATGTTTTAATTATATAGTACGAATGAGCATATGAATATGTGCCCATTCGTATATATGTGCCCATATAATATTTTATTGTAATATTTAATAACATATATAAATGTCCATTTTTTAAACAAACAAATAGTTGAATGATAACCATTTATTAGTAATTTGTTATGTACCTTTGTACCAGAGGCGTTCTTAAAATCTCTTCGTTTCATACACCATACAAGTATAAATGTTAAACGAAAATCAGTGTTATTTATTACATCATAATAATATAATGTGTACAAAAGAAATATCATAATTCAACAACAAGCTGTAATAATAAGCCCATATTATATCTACATATATATATTTACGTTTACATATTAAGTTGTAATGTAAATATTACTTTTATATATGAAAAAAAAGGGTATTGTTCGAATAATTGAGATGTCTGTTGTAAATGCATATAAAGAAGAAAATGTAGTTAAAATATACATATCAGTCTTCATGTAAACTTATTACCTATTATATGACCGTATACTTAGATATATATATATACTATATATGGAGTTTCATTGATGGGTCAAATAATTACAAAGATTAGCCTTATTATTGAAATCATCATAAATATTCTTTGAAAAATTATCTAGTCGTTACCTCAAATTTACTGCTTCTTTGTTCCAAATGGTAAAAGAGCATATTCTTTGATTTTTTTTTTAAATTTTAAACTACCGTAAAACATAATACTGAAATTAATTTATATGTTTCTATATGTTCTATCATTAAATATTTTAGATGATTCTATGGATTACTATAATTCTGATAATAATGGAATCATAAATATTCAAAAGATGCCATTCACTGAAACTACTATAATAACACTATATAATAATGATGATTGAATCATATATATTCAAAGAACCCCATTCACTCATACCATATCTTATTGCCCCATTATGGCATCTAAATTTTTTAAATAATATCTTGAGACTTCTATATTCACTGAATCACTTTAAGATTAATATTCATTTAATAATTATTTATGAGTTAAATGTTTAATATCATAAAAATCTTGTGATTACTAAATGATGAATCAGGATCATCACAATGCTTAACTTTTCTTGGCTACTCTTAGTTATTATTGGCTATTTTTGCCAGCTATTTTTGGTTATTCTTTTCTTGGCTATTCAATTGACATAAGCCAATTCCCTTATGACTACGAATTTCAAATAAATTCTGCAAAATTAGCATGTAACGATGGTATTACACATGAGACAAATATTTTAGGAAATTGAGGCCCAACATTGATAAATCATCCTGAAGTTACTATCCAAATAATCCTTGCGTCCACCGACAGTTATTTTATATATCCATTTACAAATAAATGAGTTCCACGCTCTTGTAATTAATTATACTCAGGTCAAAACTGATGATGATGAGTGTTTTCATTATCCAAATTATATGTTATTTATTAATTTTGCCCTAAATGATGTACAAAATTTAAACGAATTGATTATACTATTATAATAAATTTATAAACTCTTCCATACTCATTACTGTTGCGCTGGCCAATAGCCAAGAGTAGCCAATAATAGCCAAGAATAGCCAAGAATAGCTAGGAATGACCGGGAAATTGTAGCTATTATTGGCTAGAATAGTCAAGAATAACTAAGAATAGTCAGCTATTCTTAGTTATTCTTGGCTATTCTAGCTAAAAATAGCCAAGAATAGCCAAGAATAGCTAAGAATAGTCAAGAATAGCCAAGAATAGCTGACTATTCTTAGTTATTCTTGACTATTCTTAGCTATTCCTAGCTATTCTTCGCTATTCTTGACTATTCTTAGCTAGAAAAGCCAAGAATAGCTAAGAATAGCCATCTATTCTTGACTATTCTTGGCTATTCTTATCTATTCTTAGCTATTCTTGGCTATTCTTAGCTATTCTTGGCTATTCTAGCCAAGCTAGCAAAAAATAGCTAAGAATAGCCAATAGTAGCCAAGAATAGCTAAGCTGACTATTATTGGCTATTATTGGCTACTCTTAGCCAAGAATAGTTAAAAATAGCCAAGAATAGCTGGCTAGAATAGCCAAGAATAGCTGTCTAGAATAGTCAAGAATAGCTAAGAATAGCCAAGAATAGCTAAGAATAGTCAGCTATTTTTGGCTATTCTTTGCTATAATAGCCAAGTTATTCTTGGCTATTCTTGAATAGCTAGAATAGCTAGAATAGCCAATAATAGCCATGCCTTGGATATTCTTGGCTAGAATAGTCAATAATATGCAAGAATAGTCAGCTATTTTTGGCTATTATTAGCTATTCTTTGCTATTCTTGGTTATTCTTGGCTATTCTTGGAACCACTACAATAGCCTAGAATAGCCTTGAATGTAAGCTTTTTTTTAAATATAAAAAAAAAATTTAATCAACACTTTTTCCATTAAAAAGCAAATAAAATAATAATTATATTAATAATAGTTTAGTCTTATACATATGTAAGAGTTAGCAAAAAAGCCTTCCTATTAATTTATAGTTATTAACGTTTATAAAGTTAAAAGATTCATTACAATATAAATTGATCCTTTTTAAAACCATAAATCATCATCAATGAGCTCTATATAGGTAATGCTAACCTAAAATACGTCTATATCAATATGATATAAATTTTGTATAGTAAACAAATTAAAAAAAATAGAATTAAAAAAATTTAAACGATTTATTTATCATGATTATAATTAAAAGAATAAATATAGATATATATTTAATATTAACATATTATATCCAACACATATATTAAAGGGCAACACTTTGGTTCACAGCATGAAATGTTAAATGTATTTTAAAGTTATGTAAATAATTTCGAGCTGAGAAGATTTTAAGTCACGATATTAATACATAGCGAAGATAGAAAGAAATAAAATGAAAAGAAATCATCATCAATTATTAATGTCTTTTTATATTATACAAATTTATACATATTTGTATTATTTTATTATTGCTTCTTTAGTAATTAATGTTTAGAGAATAAAAATTTTCATAATAATATTCATTAAAAATATATTAATATTTAATTGATATATACACAAGATGTTTTGCTATTGATGTATAGTTCCTTTAGAATTTGTAACTTAATTTAGATGTCAATTAATTCTATCTGCTAAACCACAGGGTATTGTATATTATATTTGATGATTTTACTTTCTATTTATTTATCAATGATGCCGTTTTGATCCATGATTGATAAAAGTTTTACTATAATATTGTATTCACAGTGCTCATATAGACACATTTTTTTAAAAAACGGTAAGAAAGGAAATTGCATCAAAATTAAGTAAACAGAAAAAGCAATACTATTATCCATGTGACTTGGTTTTCCAGAAAACAACCAGATTTTATAGTCCAATTCTTCGATTCTTAAGCCACTTGCGTCAGTTTGCAAGTAATGTCCTATTCGATCCGAAGTCATTAGTTAACGATTCTTGTGCAATTATGTGGTTTTTTCTGTAATTTTATGTATATTAGGAGGTACATATTTGATGCTATATCTCTAAGTATCATTGTGGTAATTCAGGTCGAATGTTGATGATATTATTTTAACTATATTCAGAATTTGAATACGATTTGTGCAAAAATATCTGGACTGTACAATATTTTAATTTTAGTAATTATAATTGCATTTGAGTATAGTCATATTTTAATTAATGTATATATATTCTTGCCGCAATATATATATAATATGCGTATATATATGCTTGTAATATAATGGAAGAATATACGAGTTTATTAAATTAATAATATACTAATCACAGTTCTTTGGTATCAGTATCTGGGTATCAATCTACCTATCATTTTATAAATTATACTATAAAATTATTATTTGTATTCTTCCGACATCAGGTTTATATATATTTGCATAATAATGAAAAACTGTACGAGAAAAGAAAAAAAAATAATTGTACAATGGCTTAAAGCATATATGTGTACTTAAGTTAAATATGATACTCGTACAACTGCGATATTATCATAATACATATTTTATGAGGGTATAATGATTACGCAAATACTAGATAATTATGCGCTAATTTAAAGTTTATACTCAATTAAGAAATATTAAAATTGTCATTCCTTGTTTGTTAAAAATGATTAATTGTCAATTTAAAAAATTAACTATAAATGAATATAACATAATTTATATGCATTCTTGTTTAAGCCTTAACTTGTTTATAGATTTATAATAACTTGGCATTATATCATGTGATTATTATAACTATCAATACTTATCATTAATATATATATTCAGAGGAAATGGTTGAATTGCAAATTTATATTGTAAATATAATTTGCATATATATATATATATGTACCTATTCTTATAACATATAACGCAAATAATTTTTGAACAGCAATTAATTTAAATAGGTACATATTATAAGTGGGCTTTAAAACAAGATTAAATTAAATTGAGAAATTTATATATTTATTTTAATTACAACTAAAATCAACTTACAAATAAAACATCGCATTTCAGTGCGAATTCATTGTGAATGTGTTTCATATTTATAATATACAATATATAAATTCGTGAATATCATAAATATTCTAAATTATTTGTTCAATGTATTTTCAATTTAAATAATATTTTAAAATTGTTTAATTTATGCACGTTTCTTTTAATTGAATTGAATTTAATTGTTAAAAACTCCACATCCTTAGATTTATTTTTACTTTTCTGTAGCACACAAAGTATATGAAATATGATTCAAAATTAAAGAAAGCATATATGTCGAAACAAAATGTGTCTGAAATGTGCACGACACTAATCGTACAAATATTCATTCACTACGACTTTAAATTTTAGTGGACAATTGTACAACATTTACATGTACATTCAATGTACTTGTACAAATATGTATCCAATAAACAAGATCCGCCACGAATATAAATAAAATCTGTTACACATATATTAGATAGACACTATATTGCCATTTTAGAGAACTTCGAAAAACAATTGCATTGTATAGACTAGAATAATTTCTAAATGAACACAGGTTGGAGAACTAACGTAAACGACCAAAAATTAGAAGAATAAGAATAAGTTGATGAACCGTGTTCTACTTTTAATTTTCTACCTCAAAATTCAAAATAATAACTTATGTTTCACAATTTCATTAGTTTTTAAAAAGTAAATTAAGGACATGTTGAAAACTTTAACGGTTAAATTTTACTTGTTATATTGAATATATATGAAAGGAAACCGAGAATTTTGCCATCATCAACATTACTTAAAATGCTTAAATATATGTAATGAAACTTAAAAATATTATTTTTAAAATCTAATAAAAATCATAAAATCTAAAAACAGTTTTAAAATCAAATAGAAATTTTTAAATCAATAATAAGAATTTTTAAATTTAACAATTTTTTTAAAATCTATAATAAGTATTTTACAGTTTTATTTTAAAATCCTTATATAATATTTTTAAATAAACTTTATTAATATTCAAATAAAAAATTTAAAATACTATTGGAATTTAAAAATGTAATATAAATTATGAGAGTTAGTTTATATTAAGCAGTTCTCAAGTACAGTGCTTGGTACAGGTTGTAAGTTGACTGTGTAATCATTTATTATTTTAACCACTAGATTTAAATTTTGGGTAGAAATAATGTGCTCAGGAACTGCTTATGACAAAAAAGGCTCTGTGTAGCACATAAGCATATATACATTATATGGGCAACAACGTAGAAGAAAATTAAATGAAAATATTTTTGCTATGTCTTAAGAAAGAACACATTATTTCTACCGAAAATTGGACATAATTTTCTAATCGTCAGAATAAATGATGATTGATTTTGATAGAATGTTTTTTACGATTAAAACACGTTGAGAACAATATTTAATTCATATATGACCGCTACATTGTCAAAATTTCTATCGCATCTATAAAATATAATTTCTAATTATTATATACTAAATATTTGTAATCGCATCCTTATGTTATATCCATAACTGTTAAGTATAAAGATTTTTGGCGATATTTGTTTTGAGGTAAAAAATGGATGATTACAAATTACTGACAAACAGCTATAAATTACTCTGTAGTGCTGCTGCATGCCAAAATGATATCTTGTGTGGAACACTTTTATGCCTCACTTAATTAAGACTAAGCTTATACTAGACTACTGTAATTCTTGAAATATAACGTTCTTGGTATATTCGCATTTAAATTTCCTGCTCAGACTTGTTTACCATATACCTTCTATAATAAAAAAGGACATCTTCACATAAATATTATATTAGAATGCGGTGTATGTATCTATTATCTTACAAACCTATAACAGAACCAATTTGTTCAAGAAATTAATTTAAACTGAGAAAATAAATGCCATGGAAAATTTACGGACCAATTAATTTAAAATCCTGGCGACAACTCTAAATGAAAAGACTTTCATTTTATAAATAAACTCAATTATCGTACTAAATCAATTCCTTTATACACTGTTCTATTACATGTCAAAACCAAAGAGATGATAAAGAAAAGGAAGCAAAGAAAATGAAGCAAAGAAAATTAATAAAAAGTTAAATGAGAAACGCTCTTCCTTGCTTCAGTTAACATAAGGCAATTACAGAATGATCTTATTATTATAACCATTAAATAAGTATGTAAAATAAGTATGTATATATTAGTAGTAAGTATATATATAACTACGACAAATAGTAATAATGGACGTACTCGTATACTAAAAGAATAATAATAATGTTGTATTGTAACACCCATTACATTCACTGGTAGCTTTTTGGGTGGATTTTTTTGAATGAAAATTTTATCCAATACGATAAATGATACACAGTGAGAAATAATAATAAGGTTATATTATGTAACTAGAAAATTATTTGTAATTATTTTAGAATAACGTTCTTAATCGTATGGAGAGTGACAAATATTTAAGTAAAGATGATTTTTTCAAATTTTCAACAAGAACCTCCACTCTATTTCAATTTTTTGCTCATGATCATTTTAAGGTGCATTCTTAACCGTGAGGAGTGTGACTAATAAGTAAAGATGATCATGCCAACTTTCCGATAAAGACGTACACCATATTACTCGGAAGTTAATCTCAAGATGATTATAATGATTACGTCAGATAATCCATTTTTACCTACACGTTGTGTCATCGGCATAATTTGACCACATCGTATGTCAGTATTGAATTATGTTCTGAGGTTAAATAGATGGTGTTAATCTTGGTTGAAAAACTATCTCAACAACAAACTAGGTAACACCAATCTATCTAAAGTATAACCGGATAATTATAATTGATCCCATATATTTTCCAGCAGATAAACATCAATTACACTTATGTGAATTTATAATTGATGTTAGAAATCCATGTGGTGTACAGGATAAGATAAAAAGACTAATTTTAGAAAATTTTAACTCAATGTATTGTTGCATTAATACAGGGTAGACACTCGAAGTGTTATTAACAATTAAAAATGCTGTATAATAGTTTTGTCAATTGTGAATATTTGAATTTAATAATTTTAGACAATATATAGAAAATACATATAAATTTGATCACCTTTGGCGCGAATGACGGCATTACGTTTTCGGATGAATGTATCGCGTCTGTGGAATTCGTTGCCATTGCCAAATTCAATACTATTAAGGATGGATGTCATTGTTGATCTAAAAATACACTTGTTGAGCTTAGAACGACCATATGTGATTTTTATTGAATTTGCAGATTTTTTATAACCGCCTATATAAAGACTTTGAGAGTACTGTGATCAGATAATCGACAGTTACAGCCACATGAAATTGCGATAACTCTTCTAGTGACTGACCAATATACAGCGTCCGTCACTAGAAGTGTTACCGCAATTAGAACTACAAGTAATGTATATTTTTTATTTTAAAATTGAACGTAGTAATATACCAAGCTTTAAACATCATCGAATGATAAACTTTATATAGTTATTACAAACTTATATAAACATATTAATTTAATTAGTATACTAATAGCACCAGCTCATGGTAATGAATAGCTTTGTGAAAGGATGCATTGCACTATAAATACTTAATATAATTTAAAATGTTATGTATTCAACAACAAACTACCATTAATTGTGAACAACACTTATCAACAAATTTACATTATACAAAAAACAAATGTGAGCTGCCGATCTGCTCTATTTGATTCAATGCTTAAGGTATGTCTAAAATTTGATAATGAAGCACCATCATATTACAAAAACTGTAATATATCAATTTCAACTACTCTATCTGTAGTTCTGTATCTCTTATAAACGTTGATATAAGAACTACCAGATTATTGTCTGAAGTCCTGTATTACTGATCAATTATAAAATGTTTGATCGATAATCGGTCATCAATCTAAACATAATATGCAATCTTCTTACAATTATGCATATATATGACCAGTATTTGCCCAAAGTTGGATAATATTTTTTTCAGCTATATTGTTAACCAAATAATAGAATTCTACAAAAGCATAATCTGATCACACTATTCCACTATTATTGTTATTGTTAGAACCACAAAAGTATATATAACTAACATCAATTTAAAAAAGGTATTGAATGAAGCAAAAACTTTTCAATGTGTTTAATAATAGAGGCGTCACGATAAACATCAACTTAACTGGTAGGACTTGTTCTCTTGAATTCAATGAAAATTTAATAAAGCTCATGATGGCATTCCATCTGCAGAGTTAAACATTTTGTATTATTTTTGGTTACGCCTCCATGAAAATCAAATTGATTAAACTCGATGTACAGAGCTTAATGCTCTTTTATTATGTATTCAGTGTTCATTGTATGAACAAGAATTTTATATCCTTTAAATTTTTTTTTTTTTTAAAAAAAACCGCCTATAATCATTTGTTCCGTTTATGACTTTTTCGGCGCGTGGTGGAATGAGTTAAAAACAAAAAAAGCTTACATAATAATAATTAAGTTCGTTACGAATAATTAGTGAGATAATTAGAAAATCAAAATTAAGATAATTGTGTTAATTTGCATTTGTGAAAATCTTCTTATTTTTAAAAAATAAATTATTAAGTTACAATTAATATTTATTGTGTGGAAGGAGATAATAATATTTATTGTGTGGAGGATATTTCCAATTATGTGTGAAAATTTATTGAAAAATTACATTTTCGATAAAATGAAATTAAATAAAATCGAATTTTTTGATTTAAGTGAATTAATTACTTACTAGCTATAATTATATATACTTTTAGTTTTAATGAAATCTGAAATTAAATTTAAAATGATGCCTATGGCTCAAACATCGATAATGACAATGTCGACAACAAATAAACCAAAAATTGGTTTTAGTATCGATTCAATTGTGGGTAATCGAATAGTGAAACAACAATATTCACCAAATAGTGAATCTTCCATAACACGTCCAATTTTAAGCCCATTTAGTGACACAAATTATCCATTAGATTTAAATTCACATATTCGTAATTTATTACCCATATCACAAATTGACAATATTAATAGTAGACAAGAAAATCACATAAAACATGATACATCCAGTGAAATAATACACAGTAAATTAGTCAAAGATTCATCACAACATGAATTGTCACATTGTAATTTAAGAATATATGATAATAGTAAAGATACATTATTACCATCTAAAATATGCGATAATTCGTTAAGCATTAATGATCAATTAGTAAATAATAATTCATTAAATAATTCTGTAGTTGATAATCATTTGCGAACATCATGTACATCATTTAATTCAAAATCTAGATCACCATCACCGACAATAGTGAATAACAAGAAAGGACCTATTGTGGTACCTGGTCTACAACCGGCAGGTATAATACGTTCTTTCCCAATTGCACATCAAAACCTAAATGATATTAAATCATTGCCACAACCGCCACATTCATCGTATTTAAATGCACCGGATATGTTATCAGCACATCCAAATTCACATTTTTTAGCTGCTCAATTTCAAATGGCCGCAGCATTAGCACAAACTCAACAATTTTCACATGGACCAGTTTTGCCATCACATGCATCACATTTACAAAATCCGGCAATAGTAAGGGATAGTTATCCACTGTATCCCTGGCTAATTAGTAGAAATGGAAGAATATTTCCACATAGATTTCCTGGTAGTAAGTATTTTTAAAATATATTTTAAATAGAAATATTATATATATAGGTGTATAATTCAAATTTAACAAAATTATACTCATGTATACTTACAATTGTGGAGAAGTGCTAAATTTGTATTTAAATTATCATATATGTATCACAACATAATATTAATTATATAGCAGTTTTTTGGTTGACTTTTACAGCCGTAAGCAAACTATCCACTAAAATCTAGAAACCGATTTCCAATTGATTCAATTACACGTAACTGATCTCAAATGTTTAAACTTCCTCTGTAACTATAGAAGTGCTATAGTGTTTTAAAACGTATACATATGTATTCTGTTTTAGTATGTGATGCAATCCGTTTTTATCTGAAATATTTGTACAGTATTATTAATTTAACAAATTTGAACCGAGTTCAGAAATAATAATTAGATTTGACGAAGTTTATGTATATCATATATTCTGTCTAATATTCCTGCTCATACTTTAGGTCTATAAAATAAATTAGATTTCTCAATGTTTTGTGGAGCACTACTGAATTTATGTTCATAAAATGATGAGAGATAACTTTATCACCAAAAAATTGACATCATATTTCCATTTAAGATCTAATCATTGAAAATCAGTTGTGCCCAGTTATATTCACATATCCGAAACGATGTTAATACAACTCTATTATGTCGTTCAATATTTTTTACAGCACCATCATCATCATCATCATCTAAACCTTTACATTTTATATTAGTGTATAGTACTGTTGATATTAATTGTCACTAATATGCATATATGTATAATATCAAATGTCAAACTAATAGACCTATAAATTGAGATTGACGAATAGAAAATTCATCATAAACCTTTTTAAGCAACATTTTTCGTGAGATACCCAATAACATGCTGTAGAATACATCATATGAAGTTGCCCATATACTCAAATTAGTTAAACTATTGACATACTTATTCAATTGACAATCAATCAAGTATGAATTATTAGTTAGAATGTAGAATTCAATGTAGAACATTAATTTTTTTACCAGTTAATAATTTGGTAGTCACCAAAACCAAATACCAAAACACGGCACTTGTAACGCAGATAAACGTCAAAAGGTCGTTTGATTTATTAATTCCTTACATACTTATTTACGTCAAATATTTTCATTGATATCATATAAAATTAACAAAAAAAATATTTCAAATGTTAACTAAAATATTAACAATAAAACAAAAATATGGGGTAAATGGTCAACAGAAGTCACATGGGTACTTAAAACTGAACAAAAAAAAAATCGTAACAAAATAATAGTGATTGATCTGTGTTATTTTTTAAAGGCACCCCGTCATTTAAAAACTTAATAAAAAAAGCATTCAGACTTAAACGAGACCATTTCACGCCCAATTCAGATGCATATAAAAAAAAGCATTCCCAAATGGAACAAAGGCATTTACACAAAAGCCCTCGTTGATTTTTTTATGGTATAGTTATCTTCCTATTTAAATATAAAAAAAAAATACTTATATCCATAGTCGAAGAATATATCATCAAAATTGTTAAACCTAAACAATTTCAAATGACAGATGTTAAAGATATGATATTTTTAATAACTAAATAATAGAAATATAATTTTTAGGGAGATATTTTTGATTAGGTAAAATTATTAAATTATTATTATTTAATTTTTTCCCTTATTATATTTATGTGATGATCATGTGATATGGAGGATGAAAATTTTCCAGCCAATGGTTAAAATATCAAACATAAACAATTGGGTCTCATAATAGCATATACTTATGTTATGTTTTTTTTTTTTATATTTAAAGTTTCAATTAAATTTAAGCATTGCATTTGTAGGTTGTTCACTACACCACTCTGTTTGCTAAACAAATTTTGAAGGGATTAATTTAATAATTGAATTTTATTACATCTTTATAGGGTGTTTGAATTAGGTATACATTTATTCGTACATATATATATAATAACATTGTCATTATATCATTTCATTTAAATTGTATACAAAATTATTATGGGATGAAAGGGCGAATTTAGAGAAAAATGATGGTTTATTAACGAGTTTCTCGTTACCTTAAAATCCTTTAATCAATTCATTGTTATTCAGTTTATTTAGGACATCTTTTACTTTCTTGTTTACATATTATTTGAATTGAAAATGAATTCCCTTCAATTATATATATATATATATATATATATCACCTATAACACCTTTTGGGAACACGATCATCATCATCATCATCATATCAATCTTTACGCCGCAAGAATGTATCATGATGTTAATTTATCGTGTCCTATATTATAAGAATGGGAAGCATTTCAACCGAAAAACCACATTACTTTCCAATATTCTGTGAAATATATAATTGATCGGCGAAAGATTTGAATAATTCGGTATAGAATGTTGTGCAAAGTCTAAGCTATATACTTATAGCTCGTTAATGAGATGTTTCAACATTAAGTCAACAAACAAGACATTACACCCATATTTTTTGTCTACTACTATTATTGACAAATCCTGTGATGATGTAATTATATTAAAATTCGACAATTTTTGAAAATTCTGTAATGAATATAATCACTTTATCACTTAAATCTCGTATTTAAATTTTTAAAAAATAAAATAAACACCTGCAGCTAATATATACAGTTTTCTGTCTGATGTAATGCAGTTCCTTAATCGTATTGAAGAAATGAATAAAAATAAAAACATTAGGGACTTGATAGGTATAAATGCAATGATAATATGCAACTTATATTAATTTTACACGCTACTTAATATGTTTACAAGTTATTCAGTATACATGCATACCTTCTGGAATCGTATATACTGTAAATTTAAATAATTTATACAAATATTATTAATTTCTTAAATACAACCTGCACACTATCAATCTGTAATAATATAAGGTAATATCTGATCAAAAGCACTTTCTTATGGCCACTTCTCAAAATTTATTATACGTGTTGATACGTATTCCGGAAGAATTTTATCAACGAATTATAATAGATGATGGAACTTGTAACTAGCTGTACATAACAGAAACTAAAGTTAAAATAATGGGCAAAAACTAGCGAAAATTATGCTAAAGATTGCATGCAACTTTCTCAGTAAAGGTTCACTGTATTTCTGGCATAAAGTGATTGCCGAGCCTTGTTTCCGACGCTAATTTTACAGAATATTTGTCAAATATAATTAATTAAGTAATATAATTTTTGTACTATTTTGGTATATAGTTAGCATCAGCAGAAAAAAACAGAGATGATAACTGACGCAATTAATTTTAATCAATACATTGTTTTATTATCTGAAAAATTTTATATATTAAAACAATCTCATTTGCATTGCAAAAAAAAAAAAAAAAACATTGACATTGAAAAACCTTTAGTGTAAATATTTTTAGTATTCGCCAGTATTTTCATGCTAATTATAGTAGTTAATATTATGTACTAACAAAAATTCTAAGGAAAGTCACTGTTTCCATATTTAGATCATTCACGAGACTATCACGAAAATAGTTGACAATAAATCAATCAGCAAGTCGATGAAGGCGATAATTAACTTGACATGTTTTTTTTATTAGTTTCTGTATATATAGCTGATATAAAAATAATTTTTTTATAGTACCTACTTGAATAGATAGCATAGTAAAGATATTAAAAATTTATAATATTTACATATTGGAGTGGGAAGAACTTATTTTCTTCAAAATACTTAAATAATTCATCTAGAAATTATAAAAACTGTATGTTAACGGAGATCGGTGACGAATGGAGTAATCGACTTACATTTAGGTTAAACAACCTATATATAGTGTCCGATCGTAGTAACTCGACTGATTAATGACAAACTTATGGTATTATCGATTGCTTAAGAAAATGTATAAGTGGTGCTTGTCAACTAGATGCAAAATATTTAAAGTACCAAAAAAAGTAACCGAAAGATAATCCATTACACTACTGAATTATTCAGAAGTTGAATCGAATATATATCTACTATATTCGATAGCAAAATTAAAAAAAAAATGTTGCAACTATTTTAACTACTGAAATAAATACTATAGCCGATATACATTGAATATTAATTTCAAATAAAAATAACATTTAATTGAACTATTTTAAATCTAATATATAATTTAACATATTTTCCACATAACTTAAAATACCTATTTAATATGTACTTAATTTCCATTTACTATATGTACTCGTAGCTATACACAAAATCAAAGCATATATAAATATACAATAATTTTTGATTTAATGGAAAATACTTGAACATCGTGACTCAAAAACTAATTACATTTTATAAATTACATGTAACTTCATGTAAAATAGAATTGAACACACTATTATCACATACTAATGATGCTTGCAAATTATAGACAATTTAAATTGTAACCAATTATTTTAAATATTCGTATTTTACAAGCATTAATATTTATACATATATATGAATATAAAATATGAAATAATAGAAATGAACTGCTTCAGTGTCACCCGCATGCTGTATTGCCACGACATAAATCCAGATTGGATTATCCATATATGTACAATTCATTCTATAAATTTTACTCGTCATGATTGAACATCTGAATGTGTCCGCCACATACAGAGTTTTACAAGTTACAAAAAGTGTAAGATTTAATACCGCCACAAAAGGCAAAAAGACTTTAATGTTTTCTAATGAGAAAATTTTTACTGTTCAGCGAGCCTGCTGGGTTAGCTGCAGACCGGAAATTATGATATTCTTCAAACTTCTTTAACTATATGTTCGATATCAGAGTTTGTACTAGTGAAATATACATATAAAATAAATATATAAATAATATACAATAACAAAAACAATGGAAAACGTCAGATTGCAGCTGGCAACACTTAATGTTGTCAAGGTCAATAAA
>JANSTX010001187.1:0-22899 GCA_027564355.1 Penthetria funebris
ATTGAGAAGTAGGAGGGCCGACCCTGAATAAGGAAAAAGGCAAGGAAGAAGAAGAAGAAGAAGAAGAAGAAGAAGATATAATATAATATATGCAGTTGTTTGTTTTCAATCATCAATTAACACACAGTCTTTTTCCCTGATTTTTAATTTTTATTAATATCTTAATTACAATATATGTTTACCAAATGTATTTACAATCAATAAATTAATTCATTAAACTAACCCACTGAATTTTAAAGATTTCCACGTTTCTTCTTCAAATGTTTGCTGTTCAAAAGGAAACTTTCAAATTAACATACCTTTACAAATTTATGGTAAAAAATTTATATTTTCATAATATAAACAAACAAAAGCAAAACTCAAAAAAAAAATTCTGATCCTTTGTATCAGTAGGAGGAAGTTGTACAAGAAAATAAAAATCAATAAGTTTATAATAGCAGAAAGAAAACCCTCATCTTCTGAAAATATTCTTAAAGAAAAATCAACACTTAAAATGAGTTCTTAACACATAGAAAGAAGATAAATTACCTACCTCATCACATATTTAGCATCATAAGAAATATTTTCAATCATCCACCCCTCCCAAATACAGGAATATTTTAAATATTTTTCTTGTTTCTTTTTTCTTCTTTTAAATAAAACAAAGAAATTCTCGCAATTGACCGGAATATTTTTCATTGTTTATTATTACGTGGTAGAAAATGAAAATGGTGTCCCCGTGTAGCAGCAGAAACACAATAATAATAAGGGATAAGAAACCACCATGGAAGAAAAACAGCTTATTATTATTTATGGATTTTCTTGTACCAGTCAGCTCCTTTCAAATAACAATAACGGACATTATTATTAATAAAAATACATAAATTTTAATGGATAAATATAATAATCATTGTATTTTATTCTTCTTACAGAGTGTTCTTTTTATATACATAATTTATTGTAAAACAAATAAAACATGAATTTCTGATGAACCTCATCAATTAAGGTACCATTGAAAATAATAATATTTTGCATATTAACAAAAGATAGAAAAATATGCAAATTTCTTTTATTTGTCACTGTAGCCGAAAAATTTGAAGCTTAAAAATTATAAAATTATTTTAATGAATTTGAAGTAAATTGTTAATGTAATTTAAAAGGACAAGTGGAATAGACGATTACCAATTACGGTTCATTCTCTATGTTATGGATTAATTTCTATGATATTTACATCTGTGTATTGATTTATAGGTCATTTATAGTGTAATATATCCTTTTTATAATATTTTTCTTTTCCTGGCATATCCGATGTCACATAAATGGAGTTTCTACTATTAATTAATTTATGCTTCATAATATTGTACAAGAAAAATAATTTTGTTCATCATATTTTGATACTAAGATCAGAGAATTCTGCAAAAATTGCGAAAATCTAAACAATGTTGCAAAATACATATTTATGCAAGAATAAGTTAATACGTATTTTAATTATATAGTTAAATTTCCTATAAGTAAATTAATGGAACTGAACAAATAAACGTTAGAACTTCAAACCTAAATATCTCATCTATAATATAACCCTTTAACAAAATGACAGTAGCAAAGAACTAATGCCTGTATAATAGAAATCCAAATAATTCTGCTATTGCATACACAGTTTCAATAATCTTATGCGTTCACGCCACTAGTACATTTGGATATGATTTCAGCAATATTTTAATTTATAAAATATCAGATCAGGTAAACAGAAATTTAAATAATTGAAAAACTAAACAGTTTATTTATTATGAAAGTATCATTTCATGTGACAACATATATTTTATTTAAATATTTTATAATATACATGAAAAATATTAATTGGGAAGCTATAATGGGTGTGCTCTGTATGGTTGATATGAACCACAATGGCAAAAAACAGAAGAAAATTCCAAATCAAAATCAATAACACCAATCTAAAGTGTAGTCAATTGGGTAGAGAGTGTGCAGATAAAGCACAAAACACTGCAAATTTAAAAGGTATGACAAAAATCTATTGTCTAATAAGAAAAGTGACTGCAAAAAGTAGAAGAGAATGTCCAATTCAATCATTCATTAATGGTTATTTATTTTCAAATGAGACACAGCAAATGTACAAGTGAACAGATTACGTTAACAATCTGCTGAAAAAGCATTATGCCACGAAATACCATTTGAATTGATGAACATGAGTCGCTAACTTTATCTCAGTGCATCGTGAAAATCTTGATGATAATGTAGCTCTATACTCGTGGGTATTCTGGTGTAGTGATTTTAGCTCACTTGGGTTCGTTTATAATTTCACTGCAATGTAAAGTAAAACATTGATGGAATGAACTTGTACAGCGTGAATTTAAAGATATTCATGAATGCACTTTCAAAATTCAAATCGATTATTGTTCATCAGTTTATTCTATGTCGGATTCATTCATTGAATGTACTCAATTGCAACGTCTGAATAATGATAGAATTTTCTGAATGTGTTAACGTGTTCATATACGAAATATATGAATTAACTTAAACCCCAGTTCTATAGTTGTTGAGGCGATAGTTTCAAATTAAAGCAGTTCTTCAAAATGAATTATGCATTCATCTCGTTTCCAGTTTTGTATGTACATCGAGTACTAGAAGTTCTTATAATCACTTGAAATTGTTTAATCGAAACTTTAGATTTTCTTTATAATCTACTTGTAATCCATACTTTTCGAATACGTAATTGTATCTTTACTTGTAATAAAAGGTTGAAACTTATGTTTATAAATGTATTTTGTAAACTTTGCCAGTATGTGCCAATTTATATTTGTACACACAAACCAATTTATTATTTAGTTATTACATAGCACTAGAGTTTTAGTTTCAAATAACTTTGAACTAGATACGACTATAATACTCGTAGTTTTATCTAATTTTGGTTTTTTATTTGAAGTTACGTTAAACATTATTATCTAGATACCACACTACTCAATCTCTTTAGTGAAATATTTGAAAGTTTCTATGCTTTGCCTCAATGTTCAAATAGAATGCATATTGTTAATTAAAATTATTATAAAGTTTCGTTGAACATCTTTCGATGAAGGGATTGTATTTAATTTAATAGTTCATGGGTATGAATAACTTATCATTAACAAACTATGCAGCTCTGGATATCTGTGTGATTTCTTGGTATGCTTATGATTGCAATATTTTATTATTAGAAATGATAAAGTTTCATAAATATTGACGTACCATATTTAAAACTGTAATTCAAATGGTCTTATTCTTTAATACTGTTATTTGGTTTATCAATTGACATCAACTTTTTGATCTAGTATGAGTTCTACTGTCACAATATTCAAATCTATAATATTTTAAATATCAGTTTTAAATGTAGTCTATTAAAGACTGTCATCTTACACTTAACCTTATTAAGTTCTGTAAAATTTTAGCTTCATAATTTTGGAATAACTTTCAGTATCATAATAAAATAGCCGCTACTCAACAACCTATCCATTATATGAAAATATGTAAAGAAAACAAAAAATAGTCTCGCTAAATTTATTCTAATTTTGGTATATTCACTTTACGTTCGAATTCTATGTCATGCTCAATATCATATAAGTTTCTACAATGATTCCATACTGCAGCTAAATTCTCTTTCCAGCAACATTTCAACAACTTTCTATATAAATGCGATCTAGTTACTCAGCTTAATTTATAGTAAAACAAAAGCTTAGCTATTAAAACAACTGATTTACCCATAACTACCCTAAAAGTTATGTCGCATTAGGAATTGAAACCTTAAAAGTAGGTTTTTAAATTTTCTGGAGTTTTCTATCCATTACGTAATAATTTATAATGAAATATTATCTACAATTAGAAAATTAATTTTCACAATGATCGATTTGACTTATTTTCCTCATTTTCCTGCCTATGATAGTGATAATAGGAGTACAACAGAAATGAAGTTCTTATGAAATGAAGTTCTTCATTTAGAGATAGAATCAGAATCGAGAAGAATGTCAAATTCAAAACATAATATGATGGACAAGAAACAGTAGGCGTTATTGGAGACACCACGTTGAAAGAATGTTACATAATACTAAACGCAATCAGTAGTTTTTTCAAATTTCTACCTAGTCGTTCTATTCAAAGTATATTAGAAATTAAAACCAATTATATTAATTTATCTATTTTCTAAATGTAGACAGTTTAATGCTATTTTTTTGTTAACAATATTCCAAGGGAATAATAATATTTTGAAAATTTCATAAAAGTTATATCCTCGTTCAAATAACATGCTTAATATCGCCCATATAAATGTACATGACTATAAAAGAAAATTCGAAAATAGAAAACTTTTCTCATTCCCTAATTTAATGTGATGTTCTGAATCTATACTTGTATATGTACACCATGGGGTTGATGTTCACCATGTCAAATGGTTGAAATAAAATTTTCTGAAGATCTCATATAGATGCTTACCTCTTTATATTTACACATCTATTATAATAGTTAGGTCATAAGGTTTCTAGAACATCACCTCTAGCAACTTTTCAAAGTTATGTTTTGAGCTGTTGGCTTTTTCACATATCGTTTATTCCAATCCATAAAGCATTGTGAAAATGTGTGGTTTTAAGTTCATTTTTCTTTTTTGTTTTTTTTTTTTATAATGTGCTAATGTTTAAAGTTTTACATTGTGTGTACATTTTATTATTATATCCTTTTTTACAATTTTACACTAGTTAATATTTTTTTTCCTGAAATCAATATATACGAGGATACATAGGGATGAGAGATATTTACAGTGAAAAGTTAGGAGAAAAAAAATGTTTAAAAAATTATTTAATGTGTTTCGATGGTTTTGTTTTTTTTGTTTTTTTTTTCTCCTTTTATTTTATAGTTTTTCTTCTTCACTGAAAGGAATGATTGCTCCAGAAATGAAAAAAAAAGGAAATTAAAAAAGGAGTAAAATAAAACTAAGAGTATAGATACGATGGATATACACAATAACATATAATTCTAAGGATGATCATGTACATTGTAAAAAATTTTAGTAAAATTTTCTTTTATAGCTTTTTGCTGAACAGATGCTTTTCGCACAGAACGAATATCAAATTTAAGCTCCATAAATTTTTTATAGTCTCCAATATAAATGATGATTACAGGATGGAAATAAATAGGGCAGCAGATGTGGTCAGTGACAAATATAAAATGAATTTAAATTGTAGAGAGGAAACGAAGCGATTAAATGATATACAATGGAAACGATTTTGCCGTTTTTTGTTGGACCAATGCCTGAACTAAATACACATACAATTTTTATTTTCTAATGAAACAGTTTGCGACAAAAAAAAAAAAATAAAATAAAAAAAAAGAGCGAAAAATGCTTGAGGAAATTGATTTTTGTTTTAAATTTTCTTCTCAATTTTCGCAGTCTCATTCTACCAACGAATTGCAAATCATTTAACTTAAATGAAAAATTATAGTCCATAGAATAAAAGAAAGTTGTTTTATATTAATATAATTAAGATTTGCCTCTCAACGCCTACACGTAGAACGTCAATATGTAACGACAGATGTATGCTTGGATAAATTTCTAAGGCAAAGTTGAAGGAGAACGTATTGTTCATTTCGGAACATGACATGAATTGTAGTATGAAAAACAAAGGCATGCAGTCACCAATGTACATTGCACATATATGTATGGTGTTCAACTGTTTTACTTCCAAATTCCATGCCCACAATATGTTCTAGACGTTTGGGAAGCCTATTTTTTAAATAGAAAATGCCAGTTTGTTGATGGTATTTGAGACACTAGTAACAATAATATGTAAATTACTCAGTAAAACTTTCTATAAAAGACTGTATGTTTTACTCTGTTTCACTGCTAACTTTTGGTTACTGTGATGATACGCCAGTCGTGATACATACTCAAATTAATTCGACACCTTGATTTTTAGTTTCAAATTCCAATTCGAAGAAATATCATTGGATGATCCAGGTTTTTAAAAATTCTAGTTTACGCATTGTTTTGCTTCAAGGTATAGAAAATTGTATCTTTTCTCACCCTGATGCAGAATAAGTGTCTCATTTGAATAGGTATTGAACTACCACCGTGAGATCACATAACTATTATCATGAGATCACATAACTACTACCGTGTGATCATATAAGTGTAGTAGCGCGACAGCATATAATTTTATCTATAAGATTACATTAAGCATGATAATTTATGGGGACTCACTGTACAATTTAATCTATGTAAACAAAAATAAACCTAATCTTTGTAAACAAAAATAATTTAAATTGTATTTAAAAATTCAAATTTACCAATTATTTTAATTAAGGGTATAATACAAATAAGTACTTCATTTGAATAGTTATTGTGAGATAACATAATTATTATTGTGTGATCACAGAAGTTTTACTTCGCCATGAAATTTTTCTTCGTCCTGAAATTTTTCTTCTCCTCGATGCAAAACAGTAGCACGACAGTGTACATAATTTTATCTGTGAGCCATAAAAGTTTTTCCCGTCTGACAACATAATAAAATACGATTGGGTACACGCTAAAACTTTACATCCGTTCAGAAAAATTATATTTTTAATTGAGTATCAGACGAACGTTAGAATGTATGTAAATTATCAAAACACCTTTAATGACATTTCTCGTGCAATTATAGGTGGGTGCAGTTGTATTTTATTTTCTAATTTCTATGCAAGCCTTTATACGTGTTTATGCTAATTACTATCAATTTATCTATTTTTAATTGTTGTTGGTGGGTGACACCTGTTATATGAACGTTTTTTACATGATTTTTTTTTTCGAATTTGAACTACATTTTCGAATATAATTCTTTAACTTAATAATAATACTTAATACTTAATAATAATAGAATATCTTCAAAATAGAATTAATATCCTAATTTGGATTAAGCTCAGACTTAAAAAAAAAATATCCCTAAATAATCATCTCTTTGTCTTTACTGAAGTTATTTAATTTCACACGACTGGGTATTTATACTAACCCTTATTTTAGTATGAGATTAAGAAATTTCTTGGCAGTTATTAATTAAAACTACATTTCCATTCATTTGGCTCTAATGGAAAATGTACATATTAGAGATAAATATATAATATACATATAATTAAACTCAAAAGTAATTATAATTAATACCGAAAAGTTAAACAAAACTAATTATATAATTTCAAAAGAACGAATTCAAATTAGTAAAGTAAATTATTTTTTGAAGAATATAATCAAATAGCAATTATTTGCATATCGATTTGAAATCATATTAATTTATACAGCAGCGAGATTTAACATTGAAGAATAAATAAAAATAAAATTGAATTAAAGACGAAGTTTTCCATAAAAGAACCAACAAAAAGAAAAAAAGAAAATTTCGAAGACAAAGCCAAGAAACGGGGGAAAAAAATCAAAAATACATCAAAACAATGTAATGACAAGTTCATTACGAGTAATTTATTATAATTAAAAAGTTTTCCATTCTCATCCTTTAAATTCCGTATCAAGTGCAGTACTTGGATTAAATATTCATTCATACTCGATGGGTCGATGATGTTACAAAATACGCATTTAGCTGATATCCCCTGGGTAATATGTGGCTGAGAGGTGTCATTAAAGATGCTAATACGAAGGGCAAAGGATAGAGTGCAGTAAAGGTGCTGATCAAATATTGTAAACAACGGTGGCTGTTTGTTGGCGACCTATGCACTCACGTGGAGTGAAAGTTACATAGTAATAAAACCGAAAATTTTTGATTCGTAATAGGAATTCAGCATTTGAAGAGTAGTTAAAATAATATTGAAATAAACATAGATTGCCATCTTTTATCCGCGTGCCATAACTTTATTGGCGCAAAATTTTATTTTCAACTTTCAACGATCACAAGATGGTTACAAATGTTATTAAATTTTTTTAAACTTGAACAAGCCATGAACATACTTATGGTTGTTTATAGTAATTCGATTCCCAGCTCAAAAATTAAGATTGCATTAGTACCAAGCAAATACTATGAAAACCGTAACGAAAATAATTGATAATTAATCAGATAGTTTCTTAAGCGACCTTAATTTCAATAATTACATTATCATTATCATTCCCATCACTTTTAATTTTTTAACAAGCATTCAAAATTTATGTATTATATTGTTAACTACTGCTAAATCTAATGATGGTATTATATGTTCTATTGTTAGAATAATACATTTGAATAAATAAAATGGAATACGAATAACATATTTATATTATGCACAAGGATTTGTGATTTATGAATAAATTAAAGGATATTTTAATGCGATTCATGTATACAAGTATACAAGAACGATTTTTTCTTAAGGGGATTTACATCCTAAATTATATTTTCAAAATTTAAATAAATACTATAAATACATTGTAAATACTAAATATAATTTAAAATTTTATATAAATAATATGCTTAAAATTTGCAAATTACCCAGAATACAATAGTTTATTACTTATGAGTACTTGCAGTAAATTCACATATTACCGTAATATGCAGGAAACATGAGATATACAAAAATTATGAAATTTTTTACAAATAAAATGCTCTATGTCTATGTTTAACCCATATTGTGTATTAAGACGATGTTAGTAAATGTAGACCAATGACATGAACCATTAAATGAAAAACATTCTCTCATACAATTTCACCTTAAACATACAATCCACAAGTGTATGCTTAAATTCAAAATGGAAAATCAAAGTTCAAATTAAAAATAATTTTAATTATAATACACAGATGTCATATACACTAAATTTCATCACAAACTTTGTTATTTAAAATTTCAAATGCGTCAGCATCATTCAGTGAATGAGTAAAGCTTCTTAAAGCTTTATCATAACCATCAACATATGTACCGTTTTAAGTAATATTAACAATGGCAAAGTTTTAAGTTTCTTTCACATGTAGACATAACAAGCAAAAAACTTTCATCGCGAAATTTATTTATATTGAACAATGTCTGCTGATAAAGGACTATATCAAGGAAAATAATTTATTCGTCAAAATTTTTAGTCTTAATATTTTATTCAAGTTCATACTTTCACGGATTCCGTATATGTATTTGTAAAATGAATTTTGTTGTCTTCGCAATTCACTATAGAGCTTTGTATATGCTAAAGAGAATCTATATGACCGGTGATTTGTTCATCGCCGATAAGTCAAAAGGCTCGCTTCTGAATTCTGTCGAGAAAACCGTAGGTGCTTAAGCTTATGTTTTATATATAATGGCAATACGTTAGGGATTAAATAATTTCTTACAATGCCACAGAAATCCAAGTCTTTCGGCCGCGTTTTTGGCCACACACAATATGTGATCATTCCATAGTAGTTTTGAATTAATATGCGTTCTGAGTGAATTCAGACCCGAAGAACCAGAATTTAAATTTAAATCGCTGTTTAGAATATTATCCATATCAAAGCGATGCGATCTGACCATTACACCGATTGACCTTTTATCGAAACAAATTGCAGTCAGATAGGTCAATATATTACCCGTTGTTCGTCTCGATCGAAAACCGTATTGACGATTATGAATAATTTTATTGGATTCGAGGTAAGATATAATCTTAGCTGATAATTGTAATCTTCCATGCCGATAGAAATTGACGAGATATGTAGATATGTAGCAAAGAGGTAGAGAGAGAGAGAGATGTCGAACATTTACACAGAACTAAATGGTATCTAGATTTTTTAGAATTCTGTAAACAACCCTCAAACGAATTTGAATGGTTTTCATATTTGAAGTCATCCTAGGAATCGATGGAGGAACCATATTGAAATCGTCCAACTTCATGCCAGTAAATTAGCCTTATGTTTAGAACTTGCAATAGGATTGCCATTGGAATTCACTAGAATGGGTATGGATGACTTTATGAAATTGCTACTTACAGCACCGACCAAAGACCAAAAACTCTTGCCACCCTTATGAACATAGCGAGAATTTAGCGTGCTCAATGATATTATTGCACGCCTCACTAGCGCACACATAATGTTTACGGAGGGCATATGTGCTAATAATTTTTTTATTATGATGAGAGTCAATACATCTCAATGGCGCATTTGTTGGCATTACAATGTTAATTTACCGCTCCATTACTGACATATATCGTGATTGAGTTACCAGTCACACCGCGTGAAGGTAAAGACGGGTTAACTAATCTAGATGATAGTTGGCCACAACATTCGTCACCATTACAGATCTCACACATTATATTATATTTAAGTGTAAATTATGACAATTTTCGATGCTATATTTGAAACATTTTTTCATATAAATATTGAAACCGGATGGTGTTAATTTAAAATTATCCTTATGACAAAATGTTGAAAGATACGCCTATGTTTTTATATTGATTTCTATCCTTTTAGATGCTGATTTATTCATAAAATTATGAAGATTCTATGTGACAGTAATATACGCTATTAAAATATAATTTATTGTCCCATCTAATGATGCTTGGCGTCAGGTGTTATATATAAATTTGAATAATAAATATGTTACCATCCTTTAAAGTATATCACTTAGTGAAAACGTGTTTTCATTTGAAATTATTATATAAAAGAATTTGCGAGAAATTAAAAAAAAATTATGTATATCCTATATTTTTAAACTTGCAAGGAATGACAATTTCAAAATTAAATATGTATAATTAGGGAATAAAGTGGAAAAAAATGGTCTTTTCAAATTTATATATAAAGCTATTCACACATTCGTATAATTATTTTTATTGTAAAAAGAAGGCTCTTTTTATTAAAAATTCTGAAGGATTTATCTTTTTTTTTTTTTAGAATTATTTAGGTTTCAACAACGAAAAAGTTATATTTTTCATATTAAAATATGTTTATATGAATGAAGTACTTGTTAGACAAGTGGATCTTTGTATTAAACTTAAGCATGATGATGATATGGCACTAAATTTAGATGAATATTCATATATCTAGGCGAAGGTATGAATTACTAAATAGGATCTTTTTTTAATAAAAAATGTGAATTTTTGTGAATTTTTGCAAATTCGTGTATATAAATTGAATACAATATTATTTAGGGAAAACAACGATTGTAATAAACCTGGTTGTGTGTACGAGTGTATTGCATAAATACTAGAACTGACAAATAGGATTCTTGGTCTATGGATTAAGAATGTAGTGATGTACATTCAGGTGTGAAACAGGGAAATATTTTATTATCACTTTTTTAATGACTGTTTTTGACGTGGAAGTAAACATTGATCCACATGACTCGAAAATCAAAACTTTGCTTATGATGGTTGTTGAAATAGTTGTAAATTTTCGCATACAGAAGACTTGGCTAATATAGTATGTAATATGGTATGGTTTATACTGAATATAGTCTGATCCTGATGGGTACAGAAATTAAATGTTTTTCGATACTATTGTTTGGCTACGAAATTTGAAAGGTGACTTTTAACTAAAAAAATTAATTAAATTCTAATGAGAGTCAACGATTAGCAATATATAAACTGCTTGTTTTAACATAGATTTGTCGTACTTATGTACGTATGTTCAAATTTAAAACTCGTTAATTTTCGCGAGTTACTATACTACCCGTAAAAATCTGGAATATAAATAGAGGATAGTATTGAATCAATTTATTGGGTAGAAATATGAGTCTTTTCAAATTCATCCAATATCAACCGAAAAATCATATTAATTAGTAAAATAGGAACTGGGTTCGTCACAAGAAGTTTTACCAATCAAAAATACTGTAGTTTTATCAATTGTTAATAGTTTCAATGCGGACCATATAGAGAAGCGCATTGGAGTTCAATCTGATGAGTATGATGGCCATTGTTGCGAAGAACTGAACTCTGGAACGTGATTTCGTAAAAATTATGCTGACGAATTGACTTTATGTGTGATGATGTCGTGTCCAGTTGTAATGTCAAACGTTGTTGATGAGGTGTTCTTGCACACCAAGTCTATTCACATAATACAAATTAATCCTAAAAAGTGGTACATATGAATAATACATTGTTTCTTTTGTTCATTTCTTTGACATTTTCAGTAAATTAAATTTAAGTTTAGGTTATTTTTTCTGCGTTTTCTATGAGAGCTATGAGAGCTATTTTTAATATGCCCAGAAAACGTGTTCAGACTAAAGAATGTTGTAATTAATAGACTAGCATATACCCAGTTTTCACGATGTAGAAAAGAAAAATAGTTTACTCTTTTGCAAAACATAATATTTACATTATTTTCATTTTAAAACACAGCAAAATAGAAAACGTGCTGAACATGTAATTCGTTTTTTTTTTTTTATTTTCATAATTTTTAGTCAGTTTTCCTTATTTAATTTTATATTTATTTTGTGAACTTTCCTGTCACACACCATGCTCTACACATATAGTGAAGTTGGAGTAGACAAGATGAAGTTATATTTTATGTTTCTGCATTGTGAGTGAACTGTGACATAGAACCTCTATGTCTTTTATAATAACTTAGTTGTCAACATACAAAAAGCAGCATAAAGGAAAAGCAAAAACAAAAAAAAAAGGATACTTTTTGTACACATACTCGTTTTCTTTAAATAAAAGTATAAAATATTCTTTAAGAATGTATAATTCATACTTTTTGCATACTAAAATGTCATCACTTTTAAAAAATAATAAAAAAGAAAAAAAACAGAGGAAAAATGCGATTATTAAGTAAAAAGGACATGCACTTTATGTTATTAAAACTCTATGGTTTTGAATGGATGTTGAAATAACTGGCGATGAAGAATAATAATAATGAAGTAATGGAGCGTAAGCAAAAATAAGCTTTCAGATGTTTATTTTAGAAAACTTTTGTTTACTGCTTTAAACTCCTGTTTTGTAATTTCTTTACATTTAGATTTTCCTTGGGAAATTATGTTGAATATATTTAAATTTAATTATTGTGAAAACTATCGTTAACTTAATTTCCATCAACTGGACCACTACTGACACTATATGCGCGCTTATATATAATTTTTAAAGAAAAAATAAATAGATATTTAATTAATATTTAAACTATTTTATCAAACTTGTATAAATATATCAGCATCTGTAATATATATTAAAAATTCTCAACATATCTTTACTTCTACGTGGTCTACATTAATATTAGAAACGGTAGACCAGAGCAACACCTTTTTAGGCTCGATGATACGCTATTATTTCTGACATACCAGTGCCACTACGTTGACCGTGGAGGTTATGATAGATTGAGAAAGCTAAGATTAACTTTGTTTTGCACATTTTTTGTCCAAATTTTCTATAAACTTGCCTTTAAAATAAAAGTCACTTTTTTTTTTTTCTTAATTTCCTGTCTGTACATTAAATGGTAAATACCTAATATCCATCCGAATTTTGAAATCAATGTCATCATCAAAATCAATGTTTGAAGAGATATTTGGAAAAATCTACCCTTAACAATTTTTTTTTTACTGTATATTCGGTGTTGTATAATAAATCAAAATTTAAGAGAATAGTAAAGAAAAATATGAAAACAAATTTTAAATAAAATATGATATACATTTCACCATTTGGCCTTTGGCCTCCTTTCCGACTACCTATAATTAAATTAATGCCCCAAATTAATTTCCATCAATATTTATTAAGTTGATAGCCAATTAAATTTAACAGTATCACGCAAGTTATGTTCATTATCTCCACTTTTTATGCCATAGCGAAGGTATATGAGGATTGTAAATGATTGTTACTTTGGCTTCTATCATAAAAAAAAAGAAACAAGTAAAAATAAACATCCCCTAATTTTTTTTGTACGTTTTTTATTTTTACCGGATTGAAAATAAATGAGCAAAAAATATAACGCAAAAAAAGGAAAATAGGAAAAATTGATGGAAGGTAATACATTAAATCGTACAGGCCAAGAAGAAAATGGCATACAGCTTAGTGCTTCGTCCTGGTAGAAAATATTTTTAAAAAAATTAGGCAGATTCTTATTCTTTTTTCTTAAGAAACGAAAAGCAAAATACATTTTTAAGTAAAGGAAACTTTTCATTGTTAATATATAATAAATATATATATATATCCTTATATATATATATATCCTTATATATATATATATATAAGGATATATATACAAGGATAATCGTATAGTTGCCGCTAACAAAAAGCAAAAGTAATAAAAAATTTAAATTAGGAAAATTGAAAAAAATGGTAAACATCGAAATTCAACAAAAAAATTAGAAATAAGGACGAGAAATTTGGACGAATAAGGGAGAAAATGAGATTGATTAAATGAAATTTTAGTGTAATTAACAGAAAATTGACTTTATGTAAAGCAATAATATTGAATGATGTTCTCTTGAGATTTTATATAATAGCATCAAACACAATTTCTTTACGATCCTCCTTCTATTCCAATATCGAGACTTAAAAAGAACGAAATCTAAAATTGGCATTTTCTTGTAAATGTTAAAATGCTTTATATTTTTAATTAAATTACTAATCGTTTGGTTAACTTTAAAAAACGAATAAATGCTTTAATTAAGTAATGTAATCGAAAGCATGTAAATTAGAATTAAGATGTCAGTAAATGATTTAAAATTTCTATTATAGGGCAGAAAAAAACAACATATTTTTTGTCAAACATACATCCTAATCACAATTAAAATTGATCATAACTAGAAACAGTGTTCAGATGTTATATGCACTAATAATATACTATCGAAGTCCACCGGCAGAGTTAATTTTCGAGAAAAAAAAGCCATGAGTATGTGTCATCTGCTCGAGTGTCGTCTGTGTTGTAACATTTCATTGTACAAATCGTGTCCCTTTTCGTTAGCCAAATGTTGTCTTCGAGTTCAGTAAATGAGATCAAAATTGGGTGAATTGACAAACAATAGAAGTGTCACTCACACAAGAATTGATCAGAAAATTGATCAAAGAATGGTTAACTCAATATATGAGGATATAATAAACTGATATAAAACAATGAAATTGAAGACTATATGGAAGCGTCACTGTATGATTTCTACCAATGGGGCTAAAAAATGATGATGGTGATTATACTCAATAAATACTGAATTTTAAGGGATTTGAATGTATTTTTAATCACACCCATTTCATAATGAATTGAGTATAATTTGTTATAAATAAGAAATGTATGTAATAAATAAATGTGTTCCCATTATTTCATTTTCTATTAAGTAATTCATTACATTTTATTTCGTATAATGAAAGGTCAATTCTTCACATTTTGGATAGTTTTCCACTTAGGTAAAAATACTAAATCACATAATGTCGATACAGATTTTATATGTAACACTTTCATTTCAAATCAGCCCTTATCAAAACTTGCATTATGCTTTTAAGCTGTCTATGTAAAAATCCTACAGAAACGGAGAGAAAAATGAAAAGGAAAACATTTAAGTTGAGTGATAACATTCGATCAATTTCAGAAAAGTCTGAAATGTGATTTCTCACTTACGATACTCCCACATTTGTGTATGCATATATAGATGTTCTATATATAATATGGGGTAGATTGTACGGTGTTTTTCCTTTTTTTTTTTTGCGAAAATCAAGAAAATAGAGATTTTCTTCTTTCTTCAGCCCATAGGAAAAGTAAAGTTAAGATTTATTCTAGATTATTTGTTTTTGTTGTTTCTACATTATCTATAGATACATGTAAAAGAGTATGTATATAAGGAGCTGATTGACTTAACGTATACATTTTGTGACATACAAATATTTATATATATATATATATATATATATAGAAGCATAATAAATAAGGTGCCTCAGGAGCATTCTATATACAGTATATTTACTATATCTACTGTACTGTAAGAATAATATCAAAAAAAATATTTTTCCTGATAAATATTTATAAAAAAATTTCATGATTTTTTCCTTTACTTCTTCTATATTTATGACTAAATAAATATTAATACATTAATGGTAAATAAATCTTGATATATTTTATGGCATAAAGATCTTTTAAGTATCATCGTTCATTGACTTAATTTACGGAATGGTACATACAAACATTTTTGTTTTCGTAAACGAATTTCAGAAATATACAAATTGCTTCATTTAAAGATAAAAATATCTCAATCATAATATTATTAAAATCTAAATTGAATGAATGAATAAGAAATCCCATTGGAATTCTTAAAGAGTCATGCATTTGACAACATGATCACACAGACTAAGATGGCGAAAACATAGAAGGCTTAAAATAATTGAGTTGACATCAAGAATTTAATAAATTAGGACAATGAACAATGCCTACAATAAACGATATTATCATGAGTTATATAGGAAAGTGATGACACATGGACTTCATGTATCGTAACTTTAAATAAGGGAGATTGTAATTGTTTAAACAATTTAGAGAATTCCTGGAACACAAAAAAACAATGGGAAAGTTGATGAAAACGAGCAATATCGCGCTTTAATCCCCTTATTCCCATTCGATGATTTAATAATACAAGTATCAGGAGTACATAAACCAATATAAATTATTCTAAAGCTAAACAAGTGCTTTAAATTTACAAAAATGTACTTCTTTTTTTGGTTAACCACGTGTTGTTCATAAAAACATGTGATTAATTTAAATTTCCCGCCTATGAAACTTATGTTTATTTTAAATATAGAGTATGTATGTCAATTTATGAAATACTGATACTAATGTCAGAATTCTACTTTTATGTTCTATTATTCAGACACAGATTAAATATGCGATGATTTGATAGTGCATGATTAGGAGAACATAAACCAAATCAATTATACTAGAATTAAACACATGCTTTAAATTTACAAAATGTGCAAAAACATGTGCTGTATGTTCGTTAATTTATATAATCAGTAAGTAGTAAGTAGTAAGTAGTAAGTAATAAGTAATAAGTAATAAGTAGTAAGTAGTAAGTAGTAAGTAGTAAGTAGTAAGTAGTAAGTAGTAAGTAGTAAGTAGTAAGTAGTAAGGTAGTAAGTAGTAAGTAGTAAGCAGTAAGTAGTAAGAAGTAATAATAACAGATTTACATTTTAGGTAATTTAACCCAACAGTTATCAGTGGCATTAAGTGTAGTTTGCCACTGATAACTCGATAACAATTTATGTCAATTCTTCAAATTCAAATTCATGTACGAATTTGAAGTCTGATGATGTTACTTTACTAAAACTGTCTGATCAATTTTATTGTTTAAATGGTTTTTTTTTAATTAATTTATTCAATTTAAGATAAATGTTTTACATTATTTATTATTAACATTAACATTGCAATTGATTTGTATAAATTACTATAAAACAAATGATATATGAGAGTAAAAAATCTCAAGTCAAACTTTACTAGACAGACACAATCAAGTCACGTAGATTCCTGAAATAATGCTGTATTTTTCTGATAATAAATTGCATGTTTAATAAATTGCTATTAATATTTTTTTGCAAAATATTATTTTATGACAGAAAATGTACTTAATATTCCAATTATAATTAGACATTAATACACGAATTTATATCGTAGGATAATTGTGTGACTGTGCACAGTCTGCAAGTGGTAGTCGCAATGTTTGATGTGCCAGTCAATGGCAACTCGCTAAGATCTTTTAAATGCTATAAAACGCTCACCGCCGTGTTTGCAACAACATTATTGGCTTTTCACTTTAACAAGGGTTATATAGTCGATTTCCATTCATAATTTACTTACGAGATTTTATTTATCGCTACCACTTCGCTACATATAAATATCAGCATTTCAATTTTGTCAGTTTCAAAAATATTAAATTACAAATCTTTGAAAAATCATTAATATCATTAACATTTTAAATCTTATCTTGAATTCAACAATATTATAATTTTCATTTGTTCAGTGAAAATCGGGAGTTTGTGTTAAATTCTGACATAAGCCATTATCGAAACTGTTCTCTCTTACGGAATTCATCCCAATGTCAATAAATTGAGAATAAACCATTTTTAAAGCGGACAATCAATTCAAATAATTCTGGGTGGCATCACATTCGATACTTTCATTATTGATTAAAATGTTTCATAGTATTCTGCGATTACAACAACATAAACTATCAGCAAAGCAGCTACTGATATATGCATATCAACTCGGTTGTCCAAATTTTCACTGAATTTGCAATACTACCACACCCAATAATTTTGTTTGTTTATGTTCGAAAACTGCGAATTTTTTTTCTTTTTTAATTGCACAGTACACAAGGACAGTGTGTTGGACAAATTATTCTATTTAATAAAATACATTAGTGATTAGATCACCTTAAGTCTTAATAATAGCAATAACACTCAAACTTTGACGGTTCAAGTTTTTAGAACTTTAATTTTCAATTGTAAATTAAAAAATTTATGAATTTCAGTGGCAAATTCTGATTCGTTTCAATCAGAATAAACTTATTTTAATTATATATTTTTCCACATTTATGTGTAAGGAATGTATAAAAAAAGAAATTATTGTCAAATTCATAAGATGGAAAACAAAAATATTCTTTCTACCAACTTTAGACATCATTTCAGTATACATTCTGAAATTTACCACAATTCAGAAGAGAAAATAAGTTATAATTTCTAGAAAAGAAGTGTCAGGATGAAAAACAAGTCATAAATAAAATATAATTTTGAAATGCAATTGTGTTCTTCTGGCACTTCCTTGGTCCTTGGTTACTTTATGTATGCATATAATATTATAGAATATATATACGGTGGGTGGTTTGGATATCACATAATAATGGTGACAATAACACTTTAGGAAGACATGATACTGGTATAACTGAATACAATTTACAAAACAATAGTTTTAATGGAAATTTTGTATTGTTTCTAAACTTTAAAGTTGATATTTTGTATATTAATATTAATAATAACACTCACATTGTGAATGGAATTTTGTCTTGACTTTATATTCTAATTTCAAATTCAGATGCTCTTCGAAACTTATCTTAATGGATGCATTTAATACAATGTATTTATTCTGCATATTACACTATATATATATATATATATACATTACTTTGTATGCATTTATAATTATGTAATTATTGTTGTTGCAAACATTTTATAATAATACGAGTTCTGTGTTACAAAACATTTTGAAAATAAACATTTATCATAAATCTTTAACTTTCATAAATTTCATTTGTAATAATAACATAACATAAGGTGTCGTATATTTAATTAAAATTTATAACTTACAACACAAAACACGTCAATTAAAATAAATATTACAAATAATTTTTAATTAAATAATTATATTACATTTTTTAACAGGATAATATTTCCTTTTAATGTTAACCCTTTCATAGGATAATCAACACTCAAATTTAGAGATTAAACCGTGTATCATTTAACAGACTTATAACTTTGACACTTGATCAAAGGCAAATGTAAATACACAGAATTATAAATTAAAACGTAGGGTGTTAATATTTGCTTAAAATTGAAAAGATCATCTTAAACCAGAAATTTGAATAAAATTATTTCTTGGAAACTGTAACCATTAATTATGAAAGTTTATCATGAAAGAAGCTTATAACTTTGACAATCGATCACAAGTAAATGTAAATACACTTTAGCAGTTAAATTATAGGTGATTAAAAGTTATTATAAATATTTAACATTCCCAAGAATCTTTTGAGAACAATCAACTCTTTAACTAAGAAATGAAACTATTCATTATAAAAGTATAATATCATAAAAGCACCTTAAACTTTAATAACCGATCAAAGGTAAAAGTAAGCAACAAAATTAAATTAAAACATCCGCCAAAGACATACTGTAAATTAAAAAGATTATCCTTAAGTGAAAATTTGAGTAAAATTATTTCTCAGAAAGTTTCAAATTTAATGGAGCAATTAAATTATAGATGATTAAAAGTAGTTCAAATATGTTACATTTGAGCATTTTCTTTGAAACTTAATCAGAATAAAATTAACACGAATTTGTTAAAAACTCTATAGACTCCCATATGTCTATAATGCAGTATAGGTTTTACTGATTTTTAGATCGCAAGTAATGATTTGCCATCATCAATCATTATAAATGTAAAAATGCGACATACTACGAGCGTATAAACTAAGCTGTAAAATTTTTGGATTAGTAAGGGTAGTATTGGGTAATTTGACGGGGATAATTAAAATGATATTTTCTTAAAATTGATATTATTATAATTTTAATCTTTGCAGATACATTAATAATAGATAATTTTCAGGGGGGATGAAAGAAAGCAAAACAAATAAAGAAATAAAAGTGGTGATTTCAGGAATGTCATCAGGATTTTTTTTTGTATATTGTAAACGATCGGAATTATTATATAGTGAACCAGTCTCATTCATATGAAATTTGTTCATTGGGTGTTAAGCGATTCATCAAAACTTATTGGTCTATTACCGCATTTACGAAGGATATGAAAATTTCTGATCATACCCTAATTTTATCTAAAAATTTTAAAGCCTATCTAATCAATATTTGGGTAAATTCTTTCTATATCAGCAGCTAATCTCTTAAATATTATTGCCTCACATTTTTGTTCAGGTTCAATTTCGTTTGATTAAATCGCTTATATAGTTTTTAAGTATAGATGTATGATTGTCGTTGCAGTTGCCAAGTGTTAGCATGTGAGTTGGGTTAAAAGTATAGTTGGTAATGGGATGAAATACATGTCAACGATTCAACATAATAAAAATTTAATCGAATTTACTTAGCCAAACTAGGAATATTAGAAAAACAAAAAAAAATGTGGATTTTATTGAATGGTTATTAACTCAAGTGAATAGAATTATGAACGTATGGAAAAGATTTATTATTACGTAAATGTTAGAGGTTTTATGGTAAGTTATGATGACAATCTTTTGAGGCATGATCATTTATTTCAGAGGAATGAACAAATGCATAGTATGATGGTTATTCATCAAATTCTAACGAGTATCTTCCTCATTGCATAACCTTTGTATAAGCCTCACCACTTATTTTTTTTTTTGTTTTATAAATATTTAAGTACTCGTATATTTATTGTAGCCATAATATAAGGTACTTACTACTCGTAGATTCTTATTTTAGAAAGTCTATATACCATAAATTTAGAAGGATTATTTGTGAAAATAAATTTTATGGATACAACTTTCCAGTAAATAAATCTTTAAATTGAATATAATTGAAAAATGTGTATACATTCACTTTATAAGTATACTTACTAGCCTACACAGTACTCGTATATACAGAACATTAAGTACATTATTAGTATGGAAATTATAATTCATAAATATTATGCAAATATAAATTCAAATTACTTGAACTCCTAAGATATACATGTATCATTTTTATTGTGGTTTTGCTAGAATTCGTACTGTAGTAAATTTAATGTTACTTCTTTTTCCTTCTGTTTTAAATTATCATCCCTGGAATAACGAAAAAAAAAAACAATAAAATAATAATTGTCTCTATGGTATACGTAAGTGTAAATTTTGACAAAACAAGACAATTCTTTAAGGATTTATTGGGACAACAATAAAATTTAAATATAAAGTTCATAATATTGGGTATTATCTTAATGTAATATAGAAGAACATTTGTCTATTTATTATTTGCATACTCGTATATTATTGAGATCAAAGTTTAAATGTTTATTTCTCATGGAAAACTTTATCGGAAAATATGCTTAATAGGGTGGAAAATTTATCCAACCAATAATGGGATTGAAAAAATTTTCTCGTTTATGAAGGGTTCTTAAATATATATATATATATATATATATATATAAATCAACAGCATATATGTAAATAAATTCGTATATACAGTGCTCGTATATAACCCAACGAAATGAAACACCAAGGTATTATTTGTACGTTATAAATCGCTGAACAAGGAAAAAATAACAAGAAATTTATACTAATTTTTAGTTAATTAGAAATGTTTACAAAATATTTTAGACATTTGTTGTTTTGAGGGATGGGGAGGTAAATACTTGAACTGATAATAATTATTAGGGTAGGTTTATTCAAAATTATTGATTGTACTATTGTCAAATTCTATATTTGTTAACCCATACCAAGCATGATCCCTTTTCATATATAATTATTATCTATTCAATTTAGTTGTATTGAGTTGCAAGTGTATATATGAGTTGAGAAGATATGACTTTATGTATTTCAATCAATGCCATCACCCTGCTATTAATACACAAAATTTCAACTGCTCTGCTGAAAGTTTAAAAATGTCCACAAATGCTTATATAAATTGGGATCCTAAATTTATTAATATATCACCAAAGAAACATTAATGGGGTTTTCGATAGAGGTAAGAATACAAATGCATAGTTTTGAAAAAATATAAATAATCCAATAAAATTCGCTACATATTTTCATTATTGCCAAAACCGAATAAGTGTAAAACGAAAGATTAATTCCAAACTGAATATTACTGTTATTAATAGTTCTGAAAAATTCCATTACTACTACTACTGATCTAATATTTACAATTGACCCGCATTATGTATCGACAAACAGATAAGTTGGTAATTCTCAATTCCTAATCGTCTGAATTCTATACACAAATTTTTGAATAATAAAACAACAGACGGAGACGGAAGGAATAGTTATCCGAACAGATTTTGTAGGATAGACATTCAATAAATAAGTTTTTCAGATTTTTATCTGCATTATAAAGACGATTAATAATCCAGTTCTGATTACTGATTTTTCTAATTTCACCTTTATCTTAATTACAATATAAACTATTGAAACTCATCTTGTAATCCAAGAGAATGTACAATTACAGAACATTTATCACTGCCCTAAAAAATGTAAAAGAACTGCTTCTTCTTCTTCTTCTTCCTTGCCTTTTTCCTTATTCAGGGTCGGCCCTCCTACTTCTCAATCTACTTCTCCACAAGTTTCAGTCTTGTGTATCGT
>JANSTX010001198.1:9114-22888 GCA_027564355.1 Penthetria funebris
ACAGAATATTAAAAGTTTTGTGTAGTCGTTCTTCTCTCAACTGAACGCTAAGCAAATTGGAATATTCAGCTTCTCGTCAAAATCATATGTTGTTCGTTTTATTTACATTTACAGCATGCAAATCACAAAATTGTTATTAATGAATATGTCAGCGAAAACTTCATTATTCTGATTTATATCACGCACACTGTTCGAATCTGGTTACAGATTTCCTTTTACTATTATTCGACTCAACATTTACATTGATAAAGAAAATTTAAGTTCATGCAATGTTTAGTACATAATCGAAAGTCATAATATACAACTTGAGACAGTAATTTATATGTCAAATTCTACTTAACATATCGTTAAATATAAAAAAAAAACGATAAGATTTTTAACCAAACGGATTCAAATAAGTTAAATAAATCAAAAATGCCGTTTTCACGATGTCATTCACGTAGTGACATCAGACCACCGTAAAAACGGCTATTTTCTCCATTTTTAAACTGCTACTTTATTTATTGTAACTTAAAGCCCGCTTTCACGGTTACATTTGTTGTCGCTACATTATGTCGTGACATCGTGACATTTTAGTGAAAAGTATTTTCATTAGATCTGATGTCATGACATTTACGTTTTTTGAAAGATGTCATGACATCAATATCGTCATATCTGTTTTTTCTCTTTGCTAATATACTAAATGGTGTTAGTGACATCATAATATAAGACAATGGTTTAACTTTGAATCAAATGTAATGACATGATGTCACCCAAAAAAAAATAATTTTGATTCTGCGACATTAGATCATAGTGGTAATGTTACGTTTCGTGTTTTCACGGTGACAAATTTCATGACATCTGATGTCACTACGTAAATGTCGCACATCTCCTAGTTTGAATGGAATCACCACCGTACACATAAGTTATATTTAGCATAACTGCAATGTGGTACCTATTATATAGGTATTATCTTTCAGAGATCGTAAGTTTTATGCATAATTTGTTATTTTTAAATATACTCGGTTTTTACACTTGCGTTACAATGATTTTACATTCATTCACTCAATTTAATTTTGAGACTCTGTCAAGCACTGTTAAATGCTCACGTCTCATCTGTAAAATCAATTAGTTTGGTAAGTAAACATTGGAAAGTAGCCACTGTCTGTTAAAAGATACGCAATTACTATTCAATCTACCATATCTTTGTCATTTAACGAAACACACGTCCATTCTCAAAATAAAATTCTTCTTGATTATCGCACCTAAAAAAAACAATCGATGAAAAGAGACAGATCCATTTGACAGGAATATTTACAAGATGTAAACCGATATTTTCTTCATATAACCACTTTACTATATTCTCTGCCAATGGCTATTCGGCACGTTGTTCGTTGGCAACCAGCATTACCCTAATTCAATTCCAGTTTCTTCGATTAATAATCTTGTTCATGGAATTATGACTCAGATATTCGTTTAGTTACACCTGGATTTGTGGCAAGATGTGTGGCGTATAGATTAAGATGATGAGATAATTGAACATCATTTTTTTCATCTTTATAGCGATATCTTCTATCGTAATGGCAGCGTTGTAGATGCCGCAATTGCGACATTATTTTGTAATGGATTAATAACAATGCAAAGTATGGGAATTGGTGGTGGATTTGTTATGAATTTATACAAAGATAAAAAAGTTTATTCAATTAATGCAAGAGAAGAGGCGTCAGAAAATGCAAAAAATGAATTATATAAAGATCATGAAACACTGACAATAGGTAAGTTAATTTAATGATATTCCATACGGAAATCGTATTTTATAAAGTAAAACTAATTTCTATCTGTCATTCTAGGTGGTCTCTCAATTGCTATACCAGGTGAAATTCGTGGATATTCTGATTTACATGCACGTTACGGCAATTTACCATGGAGTGAACTACTTGAACCAACTATAAAATTGTGTGACGAAGGTTTCCAAATATCAACTCATATGTACGAAAAAACTCCAAAAGAAATGAAAGATGTATTTAGATATGATGAAAATTATGGGTAAATATATCCTTATTAAATTTAATAATGAATATTTTAATATGTCTAGATATAAGAAAATTAATGTGTCACAATATTTCAGTCCAATTCTATTCGATAATGTTACGGGTGATATGTTTAAACCTGGAACATTTATTAAACCACCAAGAACCATATGTCAAACATATCGTACATTAGCTAGAAATGGTGGTCCTGATTTTTATGAAGGTGAATTGGCAGCCCTTATATTAGCCGATTTAAATGATATTGGTAGTATAATAACAAAAAAAGATTTGGAATCGTACCGTGCAAGATGGTCCGAATCATTGGCATTTGTTATAAATAATTATACCGTATATACAACACCGCCACCAACAAGTGGTGCCATAGTCGGTTTTATTTTAAACATTCTAAAAGGATATAATTTCACGAAAGAATCGATGTCAACTGAAAATGCAACAATTTTAACTTATCATCGTATAATTGAAGCATTTAAATTTGGTTTTGCACATCGTATTGGATTAGCCGATCCGTTGATGGTAAATATTGAAGAGGTAAGAATATTCTAATGACTTAATCAATAATTATTGAGTTTTTAGCTTCAGTTATAGTATATGTATACCAATTATAATTGATACCGTAATGATAATTCTAAAATTGATCAGCGAGATGTTCCAAATATTTTCCTCACAATTTACGTATATCTTAGAGCAGACATAAAAAAATCGTATGTCATTGTTGTATGTTTGTGAATGATCTCTCACGACACTCCACACACTTTACCAACGGCTACAAATTACCTCTTTCATAACTATTCTCATTTCCAATAGTAATCCTTTGATTACTCGATGTTTTTCACTTCAGCAAACATTTTTGATGACGATCATGTCAAAACCTGATCTAGTAGATAATGTATATACCTATATACGAAGAGCCCAGATAATCTCAAACTCCGTAACTTTGAATCAAGTGTTTAGTTATCATCAATAATAAAATATGACTGAAGCGATAGACAAACATCTTAGTACGATGTCTAAAGTGAAATGAAGATAGTAACCACAAATCGTAAATAATGTCATTTGTTCGTTAATATGATATCGCATATAGTGAAGGTTGATATAATAATGAACCGAACACCTCATAAATATTTACCTAATCCAGTTTATGTTTATATATTGTTATAATAACTGCAGAGGTAGTTGTTATATTTCATTAGCCTTCGCCGAGCGGTTAACGAAATGGCTATGGTTTATCACGTAGTATAATAAAAATATCACTAACAATTTAATACAAACTTAATTTATTCAATATAACAATTACCACAAAGTATAACAAATAACTATTTTACTTTACACATTTATTTGAATCTTATCTTTTCGTAGTGAAGATTCTTTATTCCGGTTTTACTTATTAATGAATTGTTACATGTAACGCTGTCGCTTTTATATTAGAGTAATTAATATTTAGAACATTCTGGTATTTTCTCAACAGTTGTTTTCCACAAATATCTACACTATTGTCGGTCATTTGTACAGTTTATTGTTTTCGATGTTGAATATTGGTAATAGATAACGTAGTGCAGATAGTATTTGTATATAATTCTCAGTGACTTGCAGATAGTTGTGTAACAATATTAATAAATTCTAATAAATTTTAATACATTTATTATAGTTTGTGGGCAATATAACATCATCAGAATATGCTGAAAATATTAGAAAACAAATTGATGACAATAAAACAGTCAATGATCGTAGTCATTATGGACAATTTTATGATAACATAAATGATAGTGGAACATCACACTTTTCAATAATTGCGCCAAATGGAGATGCAATATCAGTTACAAATTCTATAAATACTTAGTAATTTAACAAAAAAAAAAATAAATACATATTTTTAACATAACCTGAATATGTTTCCTTTTTCCATTCATAGTTTTGGCAGTTTAAAAACGGGTAAACGTACAGGAATATTATTCAATAATGGAATGGCGGATTTTTCAGTGTCTGGTATACAAAATTATTATGATATACCAGTAACATCATTTAATAGCATAAGAAAACATGGTCGTCCTGTAACTTCACTTTCACCAATTATTATTACAGATAATGAAAAAAATGTTCGACACATTTTAGGTGCTGCCGGTGGAACAAGAATTACGACATCATTAGTTTTGGTAAGTATATAGGGAGGAAGAGCATTAGTAATGTGTAATACGTGGAATAGAGATACTGTGGCGATTTGGATGAGAAATCAATATATCCTTGCGGTTATCATTGAAATTGCATTGTTTCGTATCGTACATGTGACAAAATAAATAAATTCAATTAAAAAATCATTCTAAATCAACAGCACTTGCGACAGACAAACACTAACATTTAAATTATTATTAAATACATGTATTCCGGTTTTTTTTTTTTGTGTTGGTAGATAGTTGTGGTAAAAGAAGTTCTATATTAGATCATTTCGACCACCATTTTTTCTACTCGTCGTATTGAATTTTAAACGACATTACCCGGTATCAGCATTACCATTAATTTGCTTATTCGATTGTAACCCATACGTTGTAGTAATAAACACAAACAACTTTATCCGTGTCGTTCAAATATATAAATTATTAGTGTGGTAACAAAATGACGTAACATTAAAATTGTCCATAAATTTACGTTCAATTTATATGTGGTGTAAATTTGAAATTAAGTGAATATCATTTATAAAGTGTAGTATATGTTGACTATTCTTTCATAGGCAATTGCAAAATTAATATGGTTTGGCGAGGATATAAAACAGGCGATAGATTCACCAAGAATACACCATCAAAATGAGCCAATGGTTGCCGAGCATGAATTTGGATTTTTACAGGTATAGAATTTATAAGCAATTGGTAACAGATGATACTCGTATACATTACCAAAAACGCATGGCTTTTGAAAACTGCAATAATTTGATATTAATGCAAGAATAACATTACTGAACTGTACTAATATCTGCAATACGCAGTTTTTAGCACAGTTTTAAAATATACAAATATAAAGTTAAAATATTACTGTCAATTGATTAATGCGTTAAGATAAATTCGTCCACATTTAGTAATAAAATCAATTTATTGCACTTTTAAGATAACTACTGTACATTTTTGCAATTGTTGACTGATCGCTGTTAAATACAAAATGCTAAATACCAAAAATATTATTTCAGTCACATTTAGATGGATTGGCGGATTATGGTCACAAAATTTCAAATCGAACAATGGGTTCAGTTATTTGTGGTATATCTGTAAATGCTACCGGAATCTATGCTAATGCTGATTATCGAAAGAAAGGGGATGTAATGGGTATTTAGTAAAATACGGAAATAAAGAATAGTTGAATTCAATAAACATATAATACACTTAAATAGATCGTAGTAATTAATGTAATGTAAATGTTGCACTTGTTTTTTGTAAATGGTTTTCAATATTTTTATAACAAATTGTTTTTTAAAGTTTAAAAAATAACAACACATTAATTTCTTAATAATCGTCAGTTAAACATAAATTTATAATAATTGATATTTTTTTAAAAAATAATATACAAAGAAATATTTTTGTACGTAAATACTTATTTTGAAGTTTCTTTTTATTCATTTATCTAATGACTATGAGTGATGATCATTCCGTGAGTGATTTAGTAACGCAAGATGCATTATCACCAACCCTATCGCTATAAATTTTAGTCTGATAAACATCAACATGTACGTTTCTTTTTATTGATTTATCTAACGACTATGAGTGATGATCATTCCGTGAGTGATTTAGTAACGCAAGATGTATTATCATCAACCTTATCGCTATAAATTTTAGTCTGATAAACATCAACATGTACCAATTTCATTTTAAATAGCACAGAGGTCTGATAGTGAACCAAACAATGACTTTAGAGCAACACTCAACTTCATTAGCATCGTATATATGGTATCATAGGGTGTCTACGAACAAACGCCTTGTGTGTTTAATCATTGATCAGTACTGCTCCATCTATTACCACAGACACTGAAATCGTTTCTGACAATCCTGCATTCTAGTGTATTCTAGTCACAAGTAAATTTCTAGCCATATCGTCGACCGTAACTCATATGTTGAATTAAAATACCAACAGGGTTAATTTCAATTCTTAAATAAAATATCTGTTATTAACATAAGATAAATAATAACAACAATATTTTTTTTATTCAAAATTAATTAAATGCAAAAACAAAGCTAAATCTTTAATTATAAATCTATAATTCACCCTCATTATTACCATCCTCATAGCCATTTGGCGGTAAAGCATTTAAATTTGAATTATGAAAAAATGTCTTATTTCCATCACCCCATGGAAAACGTTTGCTTCGAATATACAGATATTCATATGGAATAAAAGGTGACCGTTTCACATGATCTTCTGTATTATAGACATATGCTGCAAAACAGAATAAAGACAACATTGTTCCAGTGGATATGAGTTGCCATGTATCAGCTTTACTAACTGCAAAATGAACAGTAAGGGAAAATATCAAACTATTTTCTAATACTGAAATCTTTAACTTTACCATTTGAATTTCCCGGCCTTTTCAATTTATTAGTAAAATTTACTAATTGTTGCAATTTGAGAATTAAATTGCTTTTCAAAATTACTAAATTAAATTTTGATGTCATTTCATATACTAGTAACTATCTAGCAAAATAAATTCTAACAAAATTGTTTAATACAATTTTCTCTGTGCCTACTTGACGCATTTGTAACATAAATTGGATGCAGTTACTCAATATACTGAATCGATAATATAAGAGACACGTGTATCGAGGAAATACTAGAGATCCGTCTACAGAACCAAGTTCGTTAAAGTTGAAGCAGCAAGCGAATAAATAGTACGACTAGAATGTTTCGTGACACTGCAAAAAAGATGATTTATGTCGAAAGGATGGGAATGGTTAAATTGTGCAAGGCACATGTATCCCATGTGCTATTTTTAGTACTCTTTCAATTTGGTATTTCTACACTTAATTTACCCATTCTAGAAATCTATCATACCAGATTCACTGTTTAAAATAATAGCTATAAAAGCATTTTTTACGCCTATTAAAGGAAATACCATCTTATCAAACTAAGTTGTCTATAGTGCATTTGAGAAATGCACTATAGACGACAATGATGAGAAAAAACATTAAAAAATGATACGGAAAATAGTAAACAATTTATCAGATCAAGACTGAACAGGCAAGATAATAAAAAAAAGTGCTATGAAAAATTAATCAAATATACTTGAAGTATAGACCTCAAACCTAGATAATAACTAACCAATCACCTAAATATTACAATGTTTTTCACACATTTGCATATGAACCATTATATCTTAAACTATACAACATACAATATAATAAATCATCATGATCATCGTCTCATCATCTGAACCCTTACGCCTCGAGAGCGCATAGGGATGTTGGAATATTAATTTGCCGTTTCAAGTATGAATGTAACATCAAATGTAAACTCAAATAACTATAATTGTAATTTCCAACTAAAAAATATGGGATCAATCATAATTATCCAGTTATACATTTGAATATTTTAATAAAGTGGTGCCTCGATCACATGCCATTACTGATATATACTCTGATCGAGTTACCGGTGACACCGCGTGGAGGTAACGTTAGGTTGAATAACCTCGATGATAGTCGGTCACTCCATTCGTCACCAATACCATCACTATACATTATATAGGGCGAAAAAACTTTAATTTGCCGTTTATAATGTTCCCATTAAATATTCAAATCATTCTAATTGTTGTCTGTAAGACAACCAATATTTATTCAAATTCGTCTGATTAAATTAATCAAGAATAGTTTTAAATACGAGTCTCCATACTGATTATAGTATATTGCAAACCTCCTGAATAACAAAATGTATCGAATTTATTTTACCGTAGATGAGAAAAAACATTAAAAAATGATAATTTCAACTCAAATTTGGTCTATTGAGTGCATGGGCCCCTAAATGATCTGGTAGTAAACAATGACGTAAGAGTTATATGGGTGTCGGCACATAAATGAACTGCTGACCACCAAGGCTAAAGAACCATTAAACGCAGCTCAATTGAAAACCGAAGAATTCTTAAGGAATCTTGTTTTTTTTTTTTTAAAGTCGTGATTAAATTAGTATAATCACCATCGAAAGCATGCACAATGACTTTATCATTAAATATATTTTTTGCTAATATGCAAAATTGTATTTTTTCAAATGTCCTTCAAATTAATTAATATTGATTTCGGCTGATGCAATTGAAATTCAAGATATCACCATAATGCTTGTCAACTTAAGTAAGCTAAAGCATAAACCGTAAGAAGTATGGCATAATTATGAATTAAAATAAACTGCTGCAAAAAATTGCTTTAAAGATGAATATTTTAAAAACTATAAAATCATATACGTGTATCATAGTCATATTTTATAACGCATTAATCTTGGAACGAGATATCAAAAGAAAAATATTCGATTAATAAGTGTTATAGATTTAAAAATAGAACCAGAACATAGACCATTGTCTGATCAAACACTGCTAGCACATTGAGAGAAATACAATGAGAAATGAAAAGATCTATTCTTGGCATCTCGAACTATCAAGGGATCATAAAATCAATGAATGAATATATCTACAGATTGGGTCATCGATGTAATAGCGAGTGAATTGAAATGGTGTTGGGCACCACATATTTCTGTAGTCTAAGTGCGATCATCGATGGATTAAACTACAAATTGAAAGCATTTGAAAAGTGTTACCTATGTTCAACAGTTGGACTTACGAGTGTTGAAATGATGAAGATAATGCAGAATTTTAGATTGAATTAGATTAAAGGAAATAGTTTCTTTTGTGATCTCACAAATTATTACAATGTGCTGGTAACACTTTTATAGTGAGCAGAATGAATATAAAGATTAAGATCATTAGAATGTCAGAATCTAGTAGTATTTCTCATTATTCCTACAGCGGAGGAGTATTTTCCATTTTATTCTTTAGATATTCCTTGTAAAAATCTTTTTCGGCCGTCACACTTTTCAAAATTGTTCAAAAAATAAAGAACGGTAAGTGTGACTTTTATATCTACGACATGAACATTGATAATGACTTTGGCAACGAGATCTACACTTCAAGTTATTAAGAAATAGACACAAACGTAAAATAACGGTAAGTATAGGAAATCTGTAAGAGGAAATAATAAATGGGTAGATGGTATAGCGTTAGTGTGTTTTTCGCGGTATAACATATAGCAACACAAAAACTTTAGTCTAACGACAACAATGAACTGCAATCTTTGACTACATTCTTTCACTACTACATTTTATCACTAACTTGACTTCATTGAAAATAAAAAAATGTCACCATCGCACATATAGTCGGATAGAGGACTATATGTGCGAGGCTGAAATGTTCCTTTCACTTAATTTCGCTCAGCCAAAGAACGTCGAGTTTTTGTCACTCAATTGTCCGCACTACTTGTACCAAATTCTTTATTTCAAACATGGTTCTAACATTCTTGGTTTCATATCGTATCCATTTACGCTAGATCATCACAATATTCCAATCGGAGGTCATATTGTATCGCATGTGACTACAAGTTATAGGCCCACAACTACTTAGGTTGGTGAAATGGATGTTCGTTCTCAAATACGTACAAAATAGCGCCCTAGGACATACTAATTCTGCACTGTTTTGTTAAGCAAGTACCACTATTTAATTTTTGTACCAAAGAAATACAAAATTCCTGTGGGAATAGTAGATTATATTTTCAATTCTTGCATAGCATTTTGTTATTTATGCATCTTGAACATTATAAATTTATAATTCAATTCTGTTGATGGTACGCTATAATTAAATTTTAAATTAAAATATTTTTTTATTTTGTTAAACTCTTAAAATAGATAGTTAACGTCTAACTTTTGATTCAACGTTATGTGGAAATTGAGTTATGTAAATCACGTGTTGTTTAATTACATGAATACGTTTTTCACTTCCTCGGCGCTGCTATATTTTATTTTATAAATTTTATGATAATATTTTTAATTCATTAAATGTATGTTTTGTTTATAAATTATATACACAAGAACAATTAGTTGCCAAAAAAACTTGTGTATATTTGCAAAGAAGATTCCAATCCGGTTCATATCTTTAAATTGGTAGCATGCAAATATTGTAAAATTTGATAGAAATAAAACACAATTCTGTTTGCTATGGCAAAAACCAATCGCAACAAAATCCTTTCCAAAGTTGACAGTAATTTTCTGCCTGACTGTGCAGGATTTAATTCTCTCAGGATGTACATCAATTCTAATATATAGTACATATTGGGCCTGGTGAAAAATGCGAAAAGAAGATTACATTTTTTTTTTCGTCATTTTAAGAAGTATTTCAGCATGGAAAATATTATGTATAAAACATATATACGACTTCTAAATGGAGCGTGACTGTCACACATGATTGATTCAGCGGTCACCATTGGCTACTCTGACAAACTTCAAAGACGATCTCTTATAGATGTTGAGCGAGCCACTGGTCGTATAAATTCTCTCCAACATATTCCATTATTATTGTAATTGTTCTAATGAGATCGCTAGTATTGTGCCCAATAATTGATTCTTTTCTAAATAAGCGCTGTATGTGTATGTGTATGTCATAAGCGCGATCTGTTAATTGTATTCACGTGGCGTGACGTGTTTACTAAAAATATTCAATTGGATTACTACTCGACTATTTTAGATATTTTAGAACTTGTTTCCAATTATATAGACTATATTATATAAATACTAAACGTCACTTTCCTGGGGTGCGTTTTACAATTTACTAATTAAATAATATATAGTTAAATATAGTTCACTATTTTTCGTTTAGAACTGACTGAAAGTAAATATAACTAAGTGGCATCCCGTCGTGGTAGCGCAGTGGTTAAAGCACTAGACTAGAACGGCGGTAGACCGGAAGTTCAAGCCTCACTGTAGACAAAATTAATAAAAAAGAATTGTAAATTGTAAATTTATCACTTTGTGACTTAACCAGAGGTTGAAAAGACTATTTGGGCCAAACTGGCCTTGGTCGTAATAATAATAATAATAATAATAAGTGGCATCACATTTTGGTCAAAGTAGTAAGTTTGACAAAGTTACGAGACTAGAGTTATAGAAAGTCAAAATAAAGTTTTCATAAAAAAAAATAACAAATTAAAATTAAATTTCTTGTTTTAATTGATGATGATGATGTTTTAAATTTTATAATTGTTTTTGGTTTTTAATAAAATGGAAATTATAAAGCCAGTTATTTTTGGTGGACAGTATTTACTTCAAAATAATAAAATATTGTGCACGAAATTAACTGACACTGTTGTATCACATAACATCATATAAATACTAGTTATTAACATAAATATATTCTTACTAAACTAAACATAAACAATGTCTATAATTATATGGTGGCAAAAGGAATGACATTGTATTAACGGAAACTCGATCCAAATGTATGTCCATTCCTGGCGTTTAATAGCGACAAAAAAATGGGAATATATCATAAATACGACAGGATATCACAACAAAAAAATAGCTAGCTAGTCACTCTTTTTAACAACTCAGATGTAAAACTAGAATAATTGATTCTATATGTGATAGTAGTCAATCTCAATGTATAATTGGTTTCAGTTGACATGCATAGTAGAAATGATAGATTAACAGCACGCATTGTGATAGCGACCGAATTTCCGATAAAACCACGTATACCTAAAGATGGGTTGTTCAGAAACCTAAAGATGGGTTGCTCAGAAACCTAAATATTTGTCGATTTCACGCCATTCGTTACGTTATCTCAATTTTTAATTTTTTATTTAATCAAATTCAGGTCAATACGGAAATAGTTACGATTTCAAACAATGTTTACGTTACATATTTTTAAATAAAAATAATTTCAAATACTTTGACAGTAAATATTTCATTTTAGTACCTATAAATAGTGAAAACAATAAATAGAAAGTTGGAAAATTTCCAGTTAATGTTCGTTTAGCCTATTTCAACATGTTGTCGTAAAATTTGTAAGTTCAATGCTTGAGTTCGAAAATAGATTACGGAAGTTACGATCAATCGCGAAATTATAAAAATATAAACTAATTTAATTTTGACTATAGTCCTAGTTTTAATTCACATATCCGTGAATTAATCAAACATAAGGGGATTCGGTTTGTCTAGGCAATTATGGGCGATTCTGAAAATTACTTAATATACCGCGGTGTTTTAAATAAAATTATAGAAATTCTTGGATATCTTCGTAACTATAATTGTTTTAATACATCGGACAATAAAAAATAATTTTTTTTAATGCGGCCAAATAACTTTTTAATACGGTCAAATAACTAATAATTGCCTAAACAATATAATCAATATAATGTTTGATGTTTAGCCAGATTAGTGAAAGTTTCGGTAAGTTACGCATTTTAGTCAAAAGGCTGTATCTGTGTATGTTTAAATACTGACAGATTGTGTATAAAAATGGCATCAATAATTTCAAATATATAATTTTTAAATCAGCTGTCAATTGTGAGAGATTTTAATTTTATACAATGCACCATATGCTCTTTGTACTGACTATCCACAACAGAGTTGAATCACAATGTTCTCTGACCAGATTCTAAATGAATGAGGAGGGTACAAATCAAAATCTGACGTTTATGACAATGAAGATAAAGTTGTCAGTCCGCAGTATTATTTAATCATTAAATCCTGGCTCCAGAAAAATCGTTTAAAGAAAAGAAATCGAGAAATAGAGATTACGAACAGTTATACTAACAGTTCCTCATAGGAAGTCAAACTACGATCATATTATGAGTGTGTATGACATCTATCCAGATAATAACATCATCTTATCGATGGATATTGACACTTTAACTAGCCTCGCTACACCAATTTTTCTATTACTGTGATTGAAGTGATAGATGTAGTGCGTACTTTGTCAACTCTACCAGGATCTTCTATTCATCATCTCAATCCACTTAATACAGGAGTAAATGGCATCAACGAACAACCGCTATTGATTAAAATTTCTTGGTAGTTGCCTTGTATAGTTTATCTTGTGCATGATTATTGATACTACTAATCACAAACTTGTTGATTCTAGTTCATATCAATCATACCATAATGTACACATATTACAGATTATCAATTAATATTCATCAAATCAACTTATGCAGTTGCATCAATTATACATATTATTATGTTAATTTTATCGAGACATCGTCACTATAAATTGCATCTTCATCACCCATAGCTGCTTATTCAGAAAAGCCGAGTAGCTATGATTCATATATGACACTCTGTTTTCATTTAACCGAATCTCGTTCAACTATAGATTGCCGAGTTTGAAGTGTTTCGTTTCTTAAATTCTGGTGCCAAATTACAGTCAATTATCAATGATGAATACTTCAACAAGGCATTCACTATTATGTCTCACGGATGATGAATTCGAAAACGTTTGAGCAGAGTTAGTGATCCAATTGAAGGTTATTGAAAGAGTTTTTTTTTATCATGGTTACTGTCATTTTGTCATACTGTATATTAGTTTCTCTCGAAATTATATGACGGTCAAATTTGATCATCAGTTCGTACATTGAATCAGCATGTGTTTACGTTTGTAGACTAGTTTAAGTATTGGGTCGGAAACTAAGTAAGTGCGGATTTTATTTAAAAAATAAAAGACAATTTTTTCATGGAACAAAGTAACT